>MU399622.1:0-108425 GCA_022578875.1 Hypoxylon crocopeplum | reverse complement strand
AAGCTATTGAGGGGCTGTGCTATGCCTTACCATTTAAGGCATAGCGCGTTATATTTTTCCGATTTTGGCACAGTGGTCACAACGGGCCACCACAAGTGGTACCGAAATGCAGCGCGGGGTCGTAGACTTGCTAGCTTCTGTGGGTTACACTCTTATGGATTCGGTAGATCCGCTGGTTCTGGCTGATAGATCTGCTCGTGGAACATTGAAGCTTGTAAGCCCAGAAAATGGGATATAACGTCCAGAAATATCTATGCCTCACGCGATTTCACAATATGGCGGTACGCGGCCAGAAACGACCGAAAACGGCTTAGCGTGTTGCAACAATAATGCACATGCCCTCGCAGCCTCGATGAGATATATCCCGAGCTACCATGCCGACTAAATGTCAGTGTCGAACTATTGATCATTATTTTAGTCTGCAGTTAGACATAGCAGCAGCTCCAAGCTCTATCGTATCGCCACAGACCAATCTCCAATGGCAGATGAAGAAGATCCAGAAGAGTGGCGTCGACATACACACCGTCGGTTGTCTTCTTGCCCTGGGGGAGGTCACGCCTATTTCTACACTGTTTCGCAAGAAACTGCAAAATTGCCACCAAAAGCAGCGCTCTCAGCGATGGTTTCTCAACGCCATGCTGAAGTACAGCTCCGGCAAGAATTTCATGGTCGACCAGTTGCTAAAAACGCGCGCGGGGGAGAAAGACCGATGCCATCAACTGGCTCATGTCATGCGGAGGAAATGACGGCATTGACTTCTTCCAGCTGGTCTGCGGATGAGACTTGAAAGGCCGCCAGGAGATTGGTAACCTGGCATATTCCATTGCGAAGGAGTACGTCGAACACCGTGTTTATCTTGGTGACATGAGACATGTTGAGCAAGGCACTCCGTACTTCGCATTACACCTCGATAATATGGTAAACGACCTCTGTAAGATACTCCATATTCTTGGGCTGCCGGTACGAATGGCATTCGTAAACGGCCGGAGACGAATTCACTTCCAACATCGGAGCGATTGCGGGCGTCAGCTGTGGAATCTGGACCTGGGGCTGTTCTCGAGGATGGTGGCACATCTGGTTGCCCACGGCTGCTCCTCATGTCCGCCCGGCGCGCTGATGCTTCGACCGGAAGAACCACCCAGTTTACCCTCGTTTTACGTCCGCTGCCAGCTTCAGAAGTCAGCACTCACGGTCGCATATCGGGCATCGTGCTTGGCATTTACAGACTAGGCTGAAGAGAGCAGGCAGATGGCCATTGGCGCCGCCAACTCCAGCAACAAATACTTTCAGCACATATATTTCAAATCCCCTAGAAACACCGAGCAAGGTATATCCCCAGCCCAGCTGCTACTACCGCCCGAGATCCCGATGTTTAATATCGAGATATTGGGCGGGGGGGTGGTTGCGCTGCTTTCTGGGGCCAGGATAGTATGGGACCGACTGGAAATTCCTAAACAAAAGCTCGTAGGGGTTGACCTGGATGGAATGCTCCTCGTCAGTTATCGCGCGGTCAAGCCGGGCCTGAAACCTGGGCCAGTCTTCATCATCCGCAACGGGCGGTTTTCGCTCGAGGAAGAAGTCGATCAGTTCTAAGGGAAGTGCCCTTCTACGCTGACCTGCGCTTCTCCCAAATGCCGAACGCTCCTTTTCTTGGGTTGGCCGACGACGGAAGTCGGTTGCGATGGGAAACATTCATACAAAAGTATCGCAAAGCTGCCGAAGCAGAAGAGGGGGGCGTTGCTACTACTGGAAGACAAGTAGGAGACATAATCCTCTGGCTACATCGGCAAGGACAGGATCTGGGAAAATTGAAGAGACAGTTGAATACCTAATTAAACATTCGTGATATTATTCCGCTCTCTTATAATTAGGCTTTTGTCCGATAAGGCAATATACTACTACCATCGCTTCATTCCACATAGAGTGAAGTCACTCATGTTGCAGGCTGCGACCGTAAAGGCTACCCGCTGCGCCAGCGCCAACCTTGTCATTGATCGATACATGGACGCCACCTGGATACTGCAAACGACTGGTTATTCGCCATGATAGAATTGGCGCGCGGTTGTCATCGGAGGACGAGAAGCCCTAAGGCCGACATAGAGGGTTCCAGAAATGGTGGGTCTAGGCTACCTTTCTCTAAAGGCCGAATATCAATACGGCGACTTTGTGTGAAATGTCCCTTCAACTGCTCACACTCACTGAGTTTCACCGAGTGAAGTCACAGGGCCAGTCATAAGAAAAGGCTCACGGTAATCATGAGGCATTCTTTAAGTAGATAGAACCTCCCATTTCGATATATTCTTTATAATCTCGCTCGTTTTGATTGTTCAGCGTCATTAGTGGGTTCTTTAGGCTGCCATCATTGAAGTGCATATGTTTTTATGTATAAGGCATTCGAAAATGATAGAGTGATAGGACTCTCCTCTAGACCTTTAAAGTCATGCTACAGTCTTATTACTGTTAGTCATCAAGGAGCGGAAGTTCCGAGAAACCTACCTAGGTACGTAGGTACGTATACTCCTGCAAGTATCGACCGCATCACAGAACGGTGTGAACCATAACAAATGTCACTATCGTCCTTGTTTTGCTCGTCCCTTTCCGCGCGGTACGTGGGTAGATATATACTTTCCTTTCTCATGCTATTGCTAGTATCAACCCTAGGCCCTTGTTCTACCTACATACCTACGTAAGGTACCTTTCAACGGCTAGTAGCTATGGCACATGTAAGCCCCGGACAGGGACGGTGGCATTGACGAAGACGGCCATGAAAATAGCCAATTAGGGTTTGAAGAGAGTAAGCGATCTTTGTAAGATTCGTAATCGTTTCAGCTAGTCAAATATACCAGGAAAGAAAATGTGTAGCCTGCTGTCACTTGGGGAGACGGCAGATAGGGGGCTCAGTTCGGATAGCTCCGGCACTAAGCCACTAAGCCAGACTTGGCACCTGTAATATCCCATTTGGTATTAGTGCATGC
This sequence comes from Hypoxylon crocopeplum, assembly GCA_022578875.1. NCBI lineage: Eukaryota > Fungi > Ascomycota > Sordariomycetes > Xylariales > Hypoxylaceae > Hypoxylon > Hypoxylon crocopeplum. The sequence continues at coordinate 105,450 of MU399622.1, read as the reverse complement.
ATGAGGTAGATGTGGGTCTGGAGAAGGAATCTACAGGGCTTAGCGTCTTGGCATTTCTATTATCCTATTCGGGTTAAGCGTCGTGCCATGTAAGTGTCGGTATAGCTTCAAAGGAGATGGGAGGTGACGCGTTCCGGCACCGTCGAGGACTTTCCTCTCTCCCTCATCAACTTTACTTCTTGACAGGATGAACTGCGACTGGTAATAAATAGCGACGACAGCACTATATGTTGAGAAGAACAGAAGACAAGTTCTACCATTTAGGTGCCCTCGACTCGCTGCCCATCGCCCTTCATTCATCTTGATCCGAGTACCGCTGCCATAGATATCGACTCCTCGTTCATTTTCCAAGATGTCTGCTGGAGAGCCAAGTAAGAGTTCCGGTCCCGATCGTGGCATCGCTATTGACGTGACCTTTAGTACTGTACAGCCTGTACGTCTATGCTCCAAACAAAGGGGCACCCATCTTCTTCACCATCGCGTACGCCATCTCCGCCGCCTTCCACATTTGGCAATGCGTGTAAGTATATCCTCCAAGAGAGATTAGCTGAAGCTCTGACATCGGCTGCTAGTCGCTTTAAAGCCTTCAAGTTGGTTGGATTACACTCGCTATGCGGTGTGATGTTTACTGTCGGCTATGCATTGCGCGAATACGGATCCTATAACTACATGTATAGCGTGACGACGATGGCCCCTCTGCTCGTGTACATCCTCAGCCAGGTCTTCATATACGTATGTCCGTGAGTAAACACATCCCGCCGCTACAATGCCTATGAGTGTCGGCTGATTAAGATCTCTTCGTTAGCCCGCTTCTCGAACTCGCCAACTACCACGTCCTCGGTCGAATATTCTACTACGTACCCTACTGCGCGCCTTTCCCCGCCTCCAAAGTTCTGACAACATTCGGTGGTCTCATGGTCCTCGTCGAAACCTTGAATGCCTTGGGAGTGAGCTTGTCAGCCAATCCGTCGTCGTCCCCCACAACGCAGTCGCTTGGTAGCAGTTTGACAATAGCGGCCCTCGTAATCCAGCTCGTGGTTATAATTATTTTCATCTGCCTGGCCGGTCTTTTCCATCGACGATTTTCGAAGGCTAAAATACTTGGCAATATACACACCAAGGCTGTCTATACACTCCTGATCACATTGTACATGAGTATGATATTGATCCTCGTACGGTGTATATACCGCCTGGTGGAACACACAGGAAATACGAACGTCGACCTAGACAATATTGAGTCCCTAAGAAACCTGAGTCCCATCTTGCGATACGAGGTTTTCTTCTACATCTTTGAGGCGAGCCTCATGCTTATCAACTCGGTCCTATGGAATGTGTGGAATCCAGGCCGCCTTCTGCCAAAGGACTATCATATCTACCTGGCGCAAGATGGAACCGAAGTTGAAGGCGAAGAGCAATCGGATAACCGGCCGCTTCTGGCCAAGACCGCAAACGTGTTGACGTTTGGCGTTCTATTCCGCAAGAAGAGGCAGGTTCAAGGATTCGAGGAGCTTGCTGAATACTCGGCTGTTAATCGCCAGGACAACTCTCAATTACGTGTCCCTAGCTAGGACAACTGATTGATGCGATACTGCTGACACTGGCAAGAATCCTAGCACCTGACTAAAAGTTAGCCACGGAGAGGATATGAGGGGAGTACGTAGGGAGAAAGGAGGCAGTGCATGTTTATAAGGGGTTAAGAGACGATCTGTGTACCTTAAGTTTAATAATTGCTCGATATAAGTACATGACATGCTAAGCGCATCGTCATGCTGAGACAACTTGTAATTTAGTCTAGAGGGTAGTCTCGGGGCAGTGAGATGGACAAGATGGACAAGGCGGTTGTAATACCAATTTTCATTCGTGATGCTCAGCACTGTCTTTCTAAATTTTAACGTGTAACTGATAATAGGAAGAGAAAGGGATGAGGTGTTGGCAGATAGTTATGACTGCGTATTGAGAATACGTAGTTAGCCTTGAGACGTTGATGTATGGCATTTGTGTAGATACTAGGTGGTCTCTGGAGCATCGTGTCCCTCTGGTACTGAGTGCCTACTAAATAGGTAGATATGGGCGACGAGTTGTGTGTGGCACCCCTGTCCCCGCTATGGAAAACCACGTCGCTATCCTCCCACATGACGACGCCCATTGAGATGGTGGGGTGAAGGACGTCGTTTTCGCTCTGTTCCAGGCATATACCTGTACCATACTAGGGTTTCCGACCAGGAGTTGTTTGACGTGAATAATACGAACTAGCCCGTCGGCGCCTGTAGGTTCATGATAAATACGATGTAGTCCACAGGCGTGCAGATACCGAGCGCATATAGAGGACATAGAATCCTTTAGATCCTACGAACGTCTAGACGTCACAACAGAGCTTTGAGCTAACGGCCTGCCTGGCTCTTACTACTAGGAGGCTTGGTGACCTTCCGACGACCTTTGCTGTTGGTAGCTTCATTTTGGTGCATGTCCCTTAGTCAATAGCAACATGCGGCTGATGTCTACGGCAATCTGCGTCGTGAAGGCGTACGGCCTGTCGAAGCAAGCATCCCAACGCGTCTCACCCGAACCCCAAAACGACTCAAGGACACGCTTCGCTGTGAGTGGCACATAGGTACCAACATCACGGCTCATCTCTGGCAGCAGCTTCGCAATGAAAGCGCGCATCGCCGCTCCTCCGTGGACAGCTTCCACGCCGAGCACGACCAGCGGCCAGATCATGAATCGTTTCATCCTCTGAGATGACAGCCCCTCGTTGACGAGCGCCGTTAGAAGCTGACCGTGAGAAGCACAGTGTGCTCTCAGCATCGGAGTTGTGGGGAGAACCGACAAGCTCTGTAACGATAAGATGCAGTACAATGCTACAGCGGCCCGGTACACCTTGCCTATGAGCAACCAATCTTCTCTAGATAAATCCTTGGACTCGGCCCATCCTTCCGGCGAGAAACAATGGATACGTTCCAGTATTTCGTACGCCTCCTGCGAAAGATCCTCGGCTCGAGTGGCGCAATGTCTCGTGGCTCGCGTCCGAAGGTGATTGGTCTTGATGATCTCAGCGAACAATGGCAGCGGGCACGTGTGAAAGGAAGACACTGCAACACTGAATCGTTCTAGCAAGAAATCAAGTGCATCGAATTGTGAACCGGTCATGGTGAGGTCTGATGCGGGGCATGTCGTGTTCCCAATGACTGCGATGCTGTGTGAAGTCAGTGTTTGTACTCTATCACGCCGACACTACATGGCAGCTAGAACCACATACAACAAGAGGACAAGTAGCAGCGGCTCTAAGCTTCTTGAACCGGCCACAGCCTGAAGGCCGCCGCGCAGCGCGATTAACTTGTAAACCCCCTCTAAATGGCATCGCCAGTTAAGCGAGGTACCCTGCTGGACCTGCGACGAGACAGAATTCAACATGATGCGTTCCTCTTATAGTTTTATTGAGTGTTGACTTACGTCAGTGAGTAGAAGTGTCAACACCCCAGCAAGGACCATATCATCCGAGCGCCTCTCTTCCGTGTCGAGTTGCTCGCTTAGAGAGCGTAGGGCAAGGCCCCAGTACAGATAGAATTTATGAATCAAGGCCTTATACTGGGGTTCACTCCTGGTTCGGTTAATCCGATGGCTCAACGTCATGCAAAGCATACCATATCGTAGATAATCAGGAGATATGGCTGCCACCTGGAGATGTGTGTCTGAAAGTGGGTATATATGAGGATTTCGCCCGAGCTCCTGGATTGGGATAAGATCTTGGTATATGCAAGAATTGACTGTCGGATTATGTTAGATAATCACTTTCGATATATCTTGGGCAACTACTTGCAGTATTTTGCAGCCTCAGCCAAGATGCAGGCCTCGGTCCTCATCTCGAACCGTGAGATGGCCAGATGAGTATTTATTGTCGTGTAGGCTAGTTCTGTCGTGGTGCTAGTTATGATGTCGCTGCAATTGCTCTCGCTCTCATCCGACGGACTCCTATTTCGTTTCCGACCTCGAGACTTAACTCTTCCAGGCGCGAGCCATTTGAACCTCACAGGTTTCACATCGCCATATCCAAGACATTCGATGCCAGACGCTGAGCACCTCTTGCATACAGGTTCCGTGGAATCGCATACTAAACACCGTCGGCGACACTCCCAGCAGTGGCGCTTTCGGGGTCCATCCATTTTGAGTACCGGCGTCTTGAGTGCTTCGACGACCCGTCATAAAACGCCTTAGTGCTAGGCTTCCATTCGGGGGTGAACCGGAATTAATCGATAGGTAAGCGAGCGATTACAAATTGCGGGAAATTTGGAGGGCAGCAACATCTGCTTTAGCTTCTTATCAACTACACAAGGAATTAAGCCTAAGAAGTCTTTGAAAGGTAGTGATTATTGTCTCTCTACACTGGGAGTTGTTGGGTTTAGATGGGAACACAACAAAGAGGTACGAACGAGGAATATCTGTAGAATCGACTAAAGTCTTGGCGGCGTAGTAGAACCCGACAGGGGTATTGCAACCCCTGCGCCACAGTTCGTACGTCACTAGTTATCGATAGCCGGAGATATCGCATACGTCTGATCATCGCGGATCAGGAACTTTACGGCGTCTTTTCTATGATCCATCCTCATCACAATGACCATTTCTTCCTACCTTATTACTTATCTACAAGGCCTAATTATATTCCTACCTTGACTAGGTCGTGGCTTTTACTAGGGCGCATCCTTGACTTGCATGATGACCTAGCCTTACTGTCGTGGTAAAGACCAAGTCACTTGCACGTTGACATTACTACTAGGTATGCTGTGGTTACACGGCAGAAGATGGAGCGCAGAAAGCCGGCACGTATGTCTCATCCTATCATCTATCGGCAATCTGTCCGTGGCTTGGCTAACCCTCGTCTTGGTAGTGACGCCCGAAAACTACATCCAAGCAATCATTACGCTCTCGAGGAATATTCGAGCACCTCTACCTTCTCGGAAGCAATCATGTCGATATTGGGGAATAGATGCTTCAAGATCGCAATATTCTCAACTCAGCGAAACCTAAAGAAGATGCCCTCCTTTTCGCTTCCAAGTCCGAACGGCCTTACGATTTAGTGGTGGTATACAACAGGGGGAGGGCAACAGAAGGAAGACGCATTCGACAAATGAGGATTTCTACGGCCGTGAAGATATCTTGGGGCGACTAGCGGCAGAACTCTTGCCTTCGAAAAGTGTAGTGATAGCGTCGGCACCGCTCTGAGACAGTTTGCACTTTGCAGGTTTAGAGGGATTGGAAAGGCAGAAATAGCTCGCGAGTTCTCCCGGCGTCACAAAGATTCCTTTGATGCAGTATTCTGTATCATCAGAGTCAACCTGGCTACTCGTATTTGACAACACGGGTAACCAAATGATTCTGGCGGACTACGGTGCGGAGAATATCTGGTGCGCTCGGTGGTGTTTCTCTTTACGAAGTTAAGCTAGCGAAAGGCCTATAGTTCAGGATCACATATTGAAATAAACGACGCTATTAACGACGCTATTTAAGTCATATTTAATTTACAAGTACAGGTAAGTTGAAATAATGTTATGTTGGTGATGAGGCCCGTGGTTTACCTAAGCGGTCATCCGGTTTTGCGGAGATAGCGCCACCAACCGTGATATCCACTTAAACCCGATCTAAGCGGCATTTCCACAATACTTAAAGCCGAGCCAAGATCTTTCGTCCGACGCCGCTAACTACGACCCACTGCTTCACTCACCCACCAACACGACTTAACCATGCAGCCATGTACTCCCGCGATGAGACCGTCGACGCTGTCTTGAGATTCTATCACCAAGTTGTCCGCCATCCTTATCTAAATGACAATGCACTCATCGTACCGCCTCCAAACGGTTGGAAGTCCATCGACGTCCAAGGAAAAAATGAAACTGTCCTCGACCTGCTTCGCTTTCTTCCTTATCTCCGCTCGGATAAGCCGTTCGAACGACTCCTTATCCACTGGGAAACTATTCCGATTTGCTATTTCGATAGCCAAGTTCACCAAGAGATCTACATCCTCCCGGTCCACTGCGTCTATCTCACCCGCAGCGTCGACCGAGAAGGCACATCCTTAATTCTCGATACCAACGAAGGAACCATAACTGAGTTCTCTCATACCGGATCTCACATCGTGGTACCTCACGATGAATACGAAGCCCTGCCGGAGCCAGAAAAATGGAAGGCTCATCGCACATCCCCCGTCACGGAATTGTTGGACACTTGGGCACGGAGGTATGAGAAATTGGTATGGATGTTAGCACCGAACCCGATAGGTCAGCCGATTACCGGGAGGTTTTATAGCCGTGCTGAGTCGAGAGTCGAGGAGGAGGAACTTGTGAAGCAAGGGCAGTTAGAGCCGTGGTACCCTCAAGACGACACCAATCACCACGACGATAATGAGAGTGATCTTGATAGAGGACAGCGTGAAGCGAGGGGAATAGCGAGAAAGCATGCAGCGGTAGGTTTAAAAGTTTGGCCCTCCAGTGTTGAGATTACCGAGACTAATTTGATGTTCGCAGGATGTGTACAACACGTATCTCCGCCACGGATGGCCGGATCAATTTGATAAGGAGCTATGTAGAGCAGAATTGTTAGAGTTAGGAAAAAGGGAGGATGAAGACGAGAGGCGGCGATTGGACGAAGTAAATCCCGATGCGGCACTGTTCGACTAAGAGACATGAGTTGACTAACCATTGCTAAGATGTTGTTCCTATTCAACGACGAGGCAACTATCCTGAGAGCCTTTGTAGTTTTACCAAAGTAATCTAGTTTCCTGTCATCACTACTGTCAAGGGGAGAAAGGCGTCATAATCGTGAGGCGGTAGGTGTTGAAATACATTGAGAAATATAGTAATACGTGAAAACGAGTGTACAGTTTTTATCATTTGTGCTGTGTCAAGATCAAGCCGTGTGAATATTTGGCATAATCAGTAGAAGCACGCCCATCTCGCCCGAGAACTATGGTTCCAAGAATACGGTGCCTCTGCAGAAGGCATCGCGTTCATAGACGAAGAATCCATCATGCATAGCAGCGCAATCGATCATATTCGTCGTATTGGCATCCGCCCTTACAGCCGATAACCCTGCAGTCCGTATGTTCGTCGCAAGGATACTGCTGGCAATTAGTTCGCTTGTTGAAGATGTCGTCAGCAGCCCGGAGAGCGATGTTGGTCCCAACATCCGTTTCCTTGTCTCGAACACGTTGCTTCTGGACCCTAGTCATGTTGTCTTCATCGACGGCCGCCTGGTCTTTATTCAGGGACGCGGATGCTCTCTGGAAGATATATTAGTCCTGTGAGGCGGAAAATATGCGGCTTTCGTCAGGGGAATTACCTCGCTGTCAGATGGTGCCGCTTCAATGACACTTAGAATTGTAACGATTGTGGCGAGGATGAGAGAGGTCTTCATTTTGGCTTTGAGGATTTCCGATGGGTCTATATAAAACGGCTAGGCTCTATAGAGTCTTGTGGTAAAGTACGATGAGTGGATGTTTTCAGTAGTGTTGAAGAGCGAGCGTGAAGTGCTTTGCTTTCGAGGAGTAGGAGCCTATATTTATACCCGACGGCATAAGACTATTGTTTTGACTCGAAGATACCTCCTATGGAGGTAAGTATTATATTATACTGGGATTTACTTCTGGTTCTCACCGTACCTTGATCGCTCAGTAGTTCCTTCGTTCTTTCGTCACGTCTTGCGCTTGAAGTAACTATTCTTACCTATTTTTAGAATATTGACTATTTTTCTTTATATAGGACGAAGATCAGTCAAGCATTAAGTGTTATTCACTATCACTATGCTAATAATAAGTTCCTGGAGCTGATTTTCCGTTGATCTCCAAGTTTTATATATCTGAGGAACCCGTGCCACTGATAAGGTCACTTCGGAACCTTACAGACAACTTGGGGGGCAGCTTGATAGCATATTTCAGTTAAAGATCAGCTGTTATTTTATTGACGATCGTCCCTTACATCTCACTTCTAGTTATGGACAGTGAGTAAATCCTGCGCTTAGTAATTGAAGGTACCTACCTCCTATGAATGATATTTGAACACCTCCTATCCTTTAAATTCCAGGAGGTCTTAATCAACTAGGCACATCGAAACTTTGAGACATAATAAGAGCCTTCCTCTACCCGTTATCACGAAGCACAATACTAGCCTTTGGGGTCATTTTCTGAAGCATTCAGCTCAGTATCTTTTACACTCTACATCAGCAATCATGAAGACGTCCACCTTTGCTCATCTCGTTACATTTCATTGGCAGCTCAGCTGCGTAACAGCAACACCAGTCAACGGTCCCGCTACCACCGATATTGTCCCCTACGTGCAGGAGAGACAGATCAACGTTAATGTTGACTGCAATGAGTTGATCAATCAAGTACTTCGTACGATTAACGCTTATCCATACTACACAAGCCAAGCCGTCGCAGTTGGCAAAAAGGTTGTTCTACCAAGCGTCACGGCTTTCAGCGTCTGCAAAACATTCAAGACTCAAGCTGTAGACTGCTCCTATGCATCTGGGTCTATTGCAGGTGGTATCAGTCTTGCCATAATTCATGGCTTCATCGACTTGAATCCTCCCAAAGAAGGGGCCACTACCGCAGCACCAAGCAGGCGCAGAGACTTGCTTCACGAGCATGTCGGAAACTATTTGCGGAGCACGGGGGCGGAGGTAGAGTCTGTCTCCGTCCGGCCTCTCATGGAAAATCGTGACACCTCGGTGGAAAGCGGTCATTCCATAGATGTGAGAGGTGTGCGCGAGCTCGGCCAGGAAATTCGCACCGATTTCCGCATCGCTTCACGCTTTGATGGAAGCGGTGATATCCAGACCACCCCCTTTTCTAAGGACTCGGTGGTACGTCGTGCTAGTACTACAGCGGGATACAAGATTTCCTGGGAGGTAAGCGTTCCGTCTCATTCTTCCTACTAACTTTCCAAAGGTCTTGGGCCATCACTAACTCCCACGGTTGAACTAGGTGTCTGGTCGCACAGGCAATAAACCTCCTTCACAAGCCGTAACCTCCTTAGGTCAAGTGGTTGCGGATGACTGGAGAACTCGTGTGCAAGCCCAGCAAAACATAGGCGACTATATTGGCCTTATTGATCTTGAAAGCTGCGGCAGGATTCAGTTCCGCATCATTCCCGAGGACGGTGGATTTGGCACTGGTTTTGAGACTGTAGATAAATGTAACGCTTAGGCGTCATCAACAGGGCTGTGAGAGTGTGTGGTTCCTTTTCTTCGCTGAAGGTCAATTGGTAAATTTCCAGGGGTACATCTGGTTACGTATATGTTTATCGAAGAGTTATATAGGTACCTACGTGTAGTTTGGAGGTACAAAGGCCTATTTCATTCTTTTCCTACTTGAATTAGTTATTTGTATCTCTAGGTAGCTTCAGGCAAAAGCCCATTCCATCGCTTAATCCAACTGCTTTGAATACTGTTAAGACAGTACTAGCATTGGCCTTTTCACCCCTTCGTCATAGTGTTACTGATAGTATAGTAGATCAGCATTTTTAGGAATGGAGGATTGTGACATAGGTACCTGATACTAATAATACTTAAGATTGCCAACAATGTTGCTTTTGTAATTAATTGGCGACTTTGGATGAGGGAAGAGGGCTTCGCACGCTTTATTTGCTCGCAAGCATATGATGCCTCCATTGGCAATCTTTCCCTACCCAGGTCTGCCATGCAGGGGAGGCGGGTCGGGTCGATGAAACCTGGGGTAGTTCCGAGCAGCATGGCTGTGGCACCGCTGTACGGAACGGCTCGGCGTGGCGCAGCTGAAAGCCGGGGTGGGCGGCACAGCTTGACATATCCGTAGACGACGGTAAACTGGACCAGTGCGGCGTATCATAACTTTAACCGATCTACTCATAGTACTATATAGGCCTAGAGCGGCACAGCTATAGTTAAAAGTAGATCGATGGGTACGCATAGGAAGGCGATGCTTGACATATATAATGTCACGTGACTACTTACATCCCTACCACTACCTTATCATCCCGCAATACTGCTAATACTTCTAATTATATATGTCTTGAGGACATTTGATATTCTAGCGAGGCCATTTGCCAATCTGCGAAGAAGTCGATCACGTTGATCGTTCGTGAGAGTCAAGGATGGAATCAAGAAAGGCATCTCTCTCCATGAGAAGGTCGTCATTGTTGTTTTAAATTAGGTATAGGAAGGACACATTTGCTTTAAAGAGTTCATCCATGGAATCCTAAACGTGCCTGGTAATTAACGAGGTTGTCATCATAGCCCTAAATATAGGGAGATCAACCATTAATGACTTCATAGACAGGGTTCTAAAGATATCTGGCAGAGAAGCCAATGAGTTCATCAGCAAGGCTCTCATCTTAGGAGGGCAAGAAAGGTATAAAGCAGATTCAACTTACCTACCTAGGTACTCTTTCCATCTCTTCTCCAGCCTCATCAAAACATCACATCAAGAACATCACAAGCTTTCAGCATCATTACTTCAAGCAACACTCAACACTTCAAAACTTTAAACTTATCAACATGTTCTTCAAGACTATCATCGCTACTGCCATCGCCGCCCTATTCGCTGGGCAAGTCATGGGCACTGCTACCGACCCTTGTTCGTTCCCTCTGAATTGTCTGAGCTTGAGTCACCTGTGCTAACTTTCCCGTGTCACAGACGCTGCCTGCAACTGCCCCAACAACTGCAGCCACCAGGTTAACTCCAGCTGCAAGTTTTACTCGGGTAACTCTGACAACTCCGACGTTGTCAGTGGCCGTAAGTACCCTTAACCAAGATATACTGTAAAGTGTTGTAGTAACTAGCTGACTTTGTACCTTTAGGCTGCACTAGCGAGGGCAACTACCTGGTCTGCATACCCAACTAGATTGCTATGCCCGCACATATTTACACGTGATATGGGGGATTGAGAGATGGAAAGGAGTGTATGATTTGGTTTCCTTATTTCTTTGAATCTGACTTCTTAGTCGGACTCCTGCTGTTGGATCCCCAAACGAAGCTGTCAATGATTTTCCAGGGAGTGGTCAGCGTACAGTTTTAAACCTTTTCCTCGGACTCTGTATGGGAAGACAACAGGTAGTGGGCCGGATATGAGTCGGTATCTGTACGGATGGAGCAGTAGTCGAAGTTATCACGCTCGTTTTCATAGCAATGTACTGACAATTTGTCACTATATCTTTGTGTCTACAAATGTTTGATCGATCATTATTGCAACCCTACCTGACAATTATAGACTTGGAATTCTATCATAGGAGAGAATTAACTGCAATAGGATTAGCCTCCCATGGAGCCCCTGAGCCCTTGAAACCCCTATTGCCTCTCCTCAACTAGCTCCTAACTGATCTCTAGGAGGGAATTACTCCTAATAAAATTCAGCAGCTCCTGTGAGGCTTATCCGTATTTATCTAACTTAGCAAAGGCGACTACATGTCTGTCTCCTCTTAAGCGAAAGCCTAATACTCAAGCACCATAAATCGATTCGAGTCATTGTACAGTTCTTGCTCTGTCTCGGATTCTTTCCGCCTCATTCGCGTTGCCTTGACGCGACCCCCATAGAACGTGAATATAGAACGAAATTAATATGTATAAAAAGAGCGTTATTGTGTATAATCTCAGTAGCGTGTACGTAAGGCGCATCTCATCTCAAGCCTATGCTAAACGAGCGTGAACGCGAGCGATGTAGTAGTAGCGATGCAAAAGTCCTTCGGCCCAACAACCCAGACATGTAAAACCACTACAACCATGGATATGGAGACTTTCCGACAACCAGCAATGCAGCGAAAGACTATGCCCTGACTAACGACTCGGTAGCCCATTCTAACATCGTCAAGCCGCGTTTCATCCTCATACTGGGTATCAATATAGCCCAACCACGATGTCGCCGCGGACCCTAGCCGTGGCATGTATTTCAGCCTCAAGATCGAGCTTGATGCCGACCAGGAGGGCCGCGTCCTTGAGCCTACCGGCATCGTCAACGGGACCCTTGAGCAAATTGCCTGGCCCACTAGGATTAGTATACAACGAAATAGACGGCAGCGAGTTGACTGATTGTAGATCTTACCGACTGGCCCATTGGCGCTGCCGGACAATCCTGGCATGGGAAGAGTATGTTTTGCGGTAGCAGTTGTCTGATCCCCGTCCCGGGCCGGGCCGGTGAGGGAAGTCCCGGGACCACCGGTTGTTGTAGTGGGTCCGGCTCTTTGTAGCTGTCAACTTAATACTTATTTTATAGGGGCAATTGATACTGACGGAGAGGACATGGTGGCTAGCTCGAGATTTATATCAAAGAACTCCGGAGGGCCTTGGTTTGGTGTAGGGCCTGCTCGAGATCTAAGCGACGGCCACTTTAATTTTCTTCTCAAAGGAGGCCTAGATGGTCTGGATATTGATGTATTCTTGTCGCGAGAATTGCGCAGCGAAAAGCCCCAAGATGTCCTTCGTGGTGGAGGACTGGGTGAACGTGAGTGTGTTGATGAATCGCTTGATGCTCGTCGTTTCTTCGAAATACCTAAGTGGCTCTGGTACGAGCCTTGGGTGTCTGTTTCTTCAAGAAAGAAGCTGCTCATTAAGCGGGATGGTAGGGCTCTTTATGCACTGCGTCCATCTTTACGGAGAGACAACTATGTATAGCCACACGATACTATCTGAGTGGCGAGCCACAGGGGTGTAGTTCGCCACTGGGTAACGTCTAGGTCATGACTGAGCGTTGTGCGATCTTATGTGGAAAACCATCTGCATCTCATAAGATCCTGGCGTGTTGGCAATCGCCTTCACGGCCTGTACCCGTAGTTCCTACATCTCATGCGAGTTCTTTGACAATGGAGAAGACCGGGTTTGCCCATTAGTCGTATGATTAGGTGGAGGATGAGGCCTTAGAAGTTACACTTCGGCATATGAAATGCATGATGGTTCACTGCCGAGACTGTTCTATAGCGACCATCACTTACCGGAGTTAGGTCCGAGACGATTTGGACATGTCTAGTGTTAATCTTTATCGCTGTGTACCTAGCCCGTTTTATACAAGGCACATACTTAGGGTAGCCAATCTACACACGTACCCCAAGTTACTCCCGACAAGCTACGAGTGGTTGGGTATCAAGTCCTTGGTATCAGTGCAGGAGATTATTGAGGGATCTGCGGTATTGCCTTACACAAGTGCTCAAGTACTACTGGTGACACTTTCCCTCGGCTATCTGTGAATACATGTACGAGTCCAATGAGGACATAAGAGACCCTCGCTGAGTTGGTTCAGTTCAACGACGTGAAACACGTATTCATCATAGCAACGATGTCTCAATCCCTCACATTTCTCGTCGCTTTCTCTGCTGTTGTCGGCACCTCTGAAGCCATTCGACAAATTCAGTCAGACTCCAGAAGAAAGGAGCATCGAAGTCGAAAGAATAATCTTGTGGTGCGATGTCCCAAGTCTTCCCAGTACAGCCCCGCCGTCAATGGTAAACGTGTGGTTCTTTCAGGTGATAAGGTGCGTGGCCTTTAGTGTTCGCCTCATGAAGGGTATGTGTGGTGGCCTAATAGACATCTGATACAGCTTTACATCGATACTGGCGACGACTACAAGCAAGCCTTCGGCCATCCATTCGCTGGATACTTTCTAGCATATCCCGATTCCAAGTACTCCGGACTAGTATCAACCATATGCGATGAACCGCCAATTATGAATTGGATTTACATTGATCGAACTACGTACGAGCTTAAATTTGGCACTAGACCATGGGCGCAGCCCAACTGGCCCGGCCCATTTGATTGCTCCCGACAGGACCGAAGGTTGATGTTTGGCGGTTGGGAAGGTTTCCTTGCCGTCAAAGAGGGAGAATTCTGGGCATTGTACTTTGATGTCGATCAGGACCGTTTAAAGTCAAAATTGAAAGAGACCCCGGTGCTTGAGATAGAGCTTCTACGGGTGGAAATGCGAGTTCAACCCGTTAAAGAGGAGTCAGCTAGTAAGGATCCGAATGATGTGGCTTCTCAGAACGATGGTCCGGAATCAAACAAGAGTCAGGATGCCGACAAAGGGCCGCAAGAGGCGGAGCTAGAGTCCCCTGACCTAGATTAAGAGGCTCAGGCCTGCAAGTACGGAACTACCAACGAATTGAGATTTTAATTTCGAGCACTACGGCGACTCGTCGTCCAAGACTTACACATGGTGTAACTAGACTCCTCTTCCGGGTTCGTCGACGAATATCAGTTTCACTCTTCTCTGGTTATAAAGAGGGGCTATTAAGAACCTATTCGGGTGTGCCTAAAGTTGCACGTATTTTCCTTCTTTGATAACATCTAGCTCTGGAAACACCTTCCAACAAAGCCATCTAGCAATAGAATAAGTAGAGGTATGGTTTCTGGTTAACGCGTTTCACCCCTGGTAGGGCTGTTAAACAAGTTATCCCATATCTCAGACCTACCAGGTAGGTGTTGAGGAGGCCTTTTGTGACACTCTACTTATTTCTCTTCGGGATCTATACGCTCTACCATAGGACAGGTATACCGGTAAATTCTTAGCCCAAATGACAGCAATGACATATAGCCCAAAGCTATTCTCAGCGTTAAGTACAATTGTATATGATGCTCTAGAAGGAGGAATACTTGGTCATAGAAAGCCATGATTGTACGAAATCTCGTGCCATAGGAATCTTGCCCCGGATCCGGGCTATACCTATCGTCGACTCGCATACGAAGTAGGTACTTGACGATAGGCTTGGCCAAAAAGCGTAGGCGAGCACATGCACCACAGTAGATTGCTGCGACAGAACATGATACCGCCGTGAAACTACGAAAATCATTCTACCGGTACCGCACCGTTCCTTATAGTCGGAACCGAAAGCCTCGCTATTAACCAACAGTTAAATCTGGTAGGTGGTTTGCCACAGCCCCACATACTAGCTGAGCCGTTAGACGGTGTTTAGAGACACAGCATGTGTTATGTCACGACACTAGATATTTCTCTAAGTAATAGTAACAGGGGGTTGTCGGTTCGGCGATAGCCGTAAGCATTACTTCTGGAGGGGATATCCTAATTCGCTATCGTCATCACGCCTTAAGTCATGCCACGGAATTACGTAAGGGTGGTCAAGTATGTTACTATGTGATCTGAATCGTTCGATGATAGACGAAGAAGTCTTTCGGATATTTCCACCTCGTTACAATCTCGAAGAAGTCTCGTGATTCTTGCGGGAGATATATGCATCATTGAGCAAAAACGCTTAGCGTGTACATCCGATAGACAGATCCGCGTGACACTACATCTAGGTGTTCACGTCGCCTAGAGGTGCTACACATGCTGCATGTAGCTTATGCGGGGAATTTCATGGCTGATGCGTGGCTTCCTTGCCGCGTGCCTCTCATCCAGGCATGTTAACAATACCAACCTATCCCGCTTCCCACATGTAGTTTAATATCCCCTCTTCTCCAACTGCGACACAAGTTCTTGGGTGCCTACTGTAAAGACACCTGCGGCATGTATGTGAGCTCTGGATATCACTTCATAAGTGGCACGAAATCAAAGCATTGCGCCACGGCAGCCAGCAGTCGGTTTTGTAGACGTTTTGAAGCTTCTAAAGGCGAAGTAGGCCCGCAATGGGCATGCAATTGAGAAGCATCGACTACTTCGACACTCTACCATGTTTTAATTGTTGAATAGCTGTAAAATTTTTGAGAAAATGTGTTTTAATAGAGTCGGGCTTAACAGCACAATAGTCTCAGGCGTGTAGATTATTTCCTCATGCATCACAATTATTCTAAAGTAAAGCTTCAAAAAGTCACCAGTAACCACGGGACCTTCTTTAGTACCAGATGCGTACTATTTCATATTATTACTTGGTACATTAGCTAGGACATTCTGTGATTAATGTCGCGATAAATCATAATTCTGCACTGTGATGGAACTCACTGAGCTCGTGATTAACTGGACAGAGCCTTATAAATATTTCGAGTGTAGGTAACCTTAGATAATTTAAATCTCTTGGTAAGGTCATTTCGAAACTACCTAGGTAACCGGGATCTTTATGACAAATACTGCTGGCTAAGTTACTAAAGACCGTGAGCATCAACATCTCAGGGCTTAGGGGTTCAGGGGGTAGGTCTAGACCTATCTCGGTAGATGACTAACCAGCCCAATTCCTAGATATCGAACACGACTACATACGTCGGCCGACTCATCGCGACCGTGCGCCTACTTGTCAGATAAGGGTCACATGATGGAAGGTAACAGATTCTCTGGCCCAACTCGTTTGCAGTACGATCCTTCAATAATATCACACACATTCAGACCTCAAAAGTCATAGGTAGTTTTTAGACACACTTCTCCGAGTTTTACCGGCTCCAGTAGTATCCCGTATCATGAACATTTATTTCATCACTGGAACATATACGGCCATAGTTTGACACTTTTAGTGCTATCGAGACTATCATCCACCATCAGGCCTCCCGCCACTGTGCGAAGCGCTCATTTGCGGTTTATATTTTTCACTATCAGGGTAGAAACAAGACCTTTCCAATCGCCCCCGTCTCTGTTGAAGCCAGCTGAAGAAACTCTCGCTTACGCCTTACCCCACCTCGGGCGGGTTGGGTGCGCCACCGACGATGAGATCCGAATTTTGGTGCGATGTGTGTTGTAATCTCAGCCTGGACATCGCCAGGGAAGCAGAATTGACGCCGGACTTCAATCATCGACATCAAAACAGCGGATACCATGCAAGCCGATTCGAGACAGGGTATCAAATCGAATGCCAATGCCAATTCATAAAGGAGTCTAAATCCTCAGGTTGTGAATTTTGCAAGTTTCTTGACGAGGTCATTAATACGTTTATTCCCAACCAAACTAGCCATGGAGATTGGATGTTACTGTGTTTGCGGGAAGATAGTACATTCTTCTATCTTAACCCCTCGAACCCCGACACTATCCATGGACGGACCAATCTTCAAGGAGTCGTTTATATATATCGATCGACTGGTATGGCTTAAACGACTGCCCTACGCCAAGTAACAGTATTACCAGTAGTTTGCTAATGCTGCGGTCTTAGATTCGATATCGGGGCAGTCTAGATCAGCCTATGCACATATCCCAGTCTTGCCAGATATCGCGCTCCCATATTCGGAAGAATCATTCAACTACCTGAAGAATTGTCTGAAGATCTGCACCGAGAACCATAACGTTTGCAGACAGAACCTATTGTCGCCGCCGCCGAAGCGCTTACTTCATATTGGAGCGCGCGGAGATGGCTCGGCTAGGCTTTATGAAACGCCTGATGATTTTCGGGAACCCTACGTCGCTCTAAGCTACTGCTGGGGTAAAAGCAATGTCTTAAAAACAGAAAGCTCGAACATCCAGTCACTAATGCAGGGCTTTAGCCTCAAGCAAGTACCAGCAGCTGTGCAAGATGCAGCTCATATCACTCAGAAGCTCGGATTAAAATACCTCTGGGTTGACGCGCTTTGTATCATACAAAATAACACGATGGACTGGGAAGAACAATCAGCTATGATGTGCTCTATATATGAGAAGGCATATCTAACCATCATCGCATCTTCATCTAACGCGGCGAACGTTTCCTTTCTCAACCACTATGCGCGGCCTATGACGTTCCAATATCGGATCCCTGATAAACCAGATATAATTTTGGTAGCCAGAGCGGAGTGTAAGAATGGCCATCATTTTGATTCCACCGCAGGGATAGGGAATCCCGTAGTGCCGGATCCTACGATGTCAAGGGGTTGGACGTTACAAGAATCGATACTGCCAACCAGAGCCATATCATATTCAACAGATGAACTCCAATGGCATTGCCGGTCGGTTCGATCTTGTGAATGCCAAAGAAAGGCAAATGACCAGCAGGTGGCAAGCATTCTCCCTGGGCAAAGCCAACTAGAGACACTCAGACAATGGGACAGACTTGTGCGTATTTATACACAACGGCAACTCACATACCCAGAAGACAAATTCCCTGCAATATCTGGAATAAGCCAACTCGTTCACAAACAGACCGGGTGGCAGTACCTAGCGGGACTATGGAAAGATCACCTCATTTACCAGCTTCTATGGGAGAGACATAGTTTCCACCCATTTGTCGAAGACACGGATACCTCGATGCCGTCCAGATACAGAGCTCCGAGCTTCTCATGGGCGTCCGTAGAATGTCCGGTCACTACCTTCACAACTAGTCTCAATGCTCCAGAGGAGGATGTGATTTTGTACGAAGATGCACGACTTGTAAATTCGGAGATTTTATTATCGGGCGTTGATCCATTCGGCCGAATAGAACCTGGATCATCTTTAACAATGGAGGGGAGATTGATGAAGGGCGTAGAATTGCATAACCCAACGGAAGACAGATATTACGCGACTTACTATGTTCTGCTCGGTGGCAGAGACTTGACGTTCGAGGCAGATATTCAGCTTGAGACTTTCTCTTTCACAGGTTCAAACGGCCTACCGCAACGGTCCGCGAGAAGGTCAGCTAGACCTGCCGACCAAGGACTTATAGAGTTGGAGAGTGGAACTATGGTATCTGTGTTCCTGTTGGCGCACGGTCGGAATGCGGACGGCACAGGCACGCAATACTTCCTTTTCCTCGGTGCTTCGCCTTCGAATCATGATGCGTACGAACGGCTTGGGGTGTTGATGATGGGATGCAATCCCCAAGAGGGATACAATTGGTTGGACTTCGATGATATACCAGTTCAAAGGATCATGCTTCTATAACCTTCATTTGATCTGGGAGGCGAGATCATTGAATCCAATTCATAACTACCTCCCAGGTACAGGTAGCATAGAGGACGCCATTTCAGGGTTCCAAACTTCCAGTCCTGGAGGCGTCATACTTCCTGAAAATGTGTGGAAATCGTGTCATACTGGCTACACTGTCAGACTTACAGCGAACTTCAAGGCTGATTGTGGTACGATTGTAAGTCAACGATACAAGGCGGGAGGGAAGTTGGTATGAGCCTGATCTAGGCAACGTTAATATGGCCAGGGAAGTGAAGCGAAGGCAAGGTTGCATTTGGTTGTTATTGTCGAGCTACGAAGCACCATTCAGAGGCAGGTATATTGGCAAGGAGTATGGGGAATGATTTAGAGGAGTGTACGTATTCTATCAAGTTCAGTTCTAGCTTGTAGTTGGGAGAAGGTATTTATCCCGACCGGTCATCAGGACTGAGGTGAATGGGGCTGAGAGCGGTTCCTGATCCAGATGATCTTGTTTCACGTCTTGCAGTTGATACGTATCGTGCTGTTGCTGGTTATTCACGGATCTGCTTCTAGATGAGTGCATAGTATCAAATGGTTAAGTCGAGCTGGTGTCATACGGAATACTCAGAGATATCATGTCACGTAACGGGCTGCGTGATCTGATAGTGCAGTTTAACTACTTAGGTAGGTATATTAACACTTGGCAGCCTCCAGACTCGAGATCATCTCAATTCAGGAGGTACCACTTGCGAGGAAAGAGCCCAAGATTTTGCTGAAGCGCTCGCGTTCCTCAAATTGCCCCATATGACTCGAGTTCTCGAGCGTAACCCACTTGACTTTTGGAATTGTTCTGAACCAAGGTTCGACGCAGAGATCGTGCGCCTCGTCGTAACGTCCGTTCAGCAGAAGAGTCTCCGCCTCGATGTTATGTGCGTCGTGATAACCCTCCCAGTCCTTGAAGGAACCGATGATGATGAACTCCGACGGGCCTTGTCTGTAATAACATGTTAGCATACTCCCATATCCTCTCGACATCCTCTTCAACTTAGTTCCCCTTTAAAGGGTCCTCTGAGGCCAACTTACAGAGTTAAATAAGCAGTTGGGTCATCCTTCAAATTCTTGAAGGCGCACTGCACCTCCTCTGGGTGGGGATCCATCCGGCAGACGTGTCGACCGTAGAACACGGCAGCAGCCTCCTCGAACTCGTGGCTCTCATAGTCGCCGCGCTTGTTGCACTCTTCGAGCGTCGCGCGCACGTCCGCCGGCAACTCTGCGATGAGTGTTTCATACCCCTTGACCAAGAGCGGAATACTCGCGGGCCCACCGGCTATAACCAGCTTCTTAAGGCCGCGCGGCTTGCGCGAGGCGTATGCGCCACCGAGCATGCCACCCCAGCTCTGGCCGAACAGGTAGAAGCCTCCATCGCGCAGTTTCAGGTGATCGATCAAGTTGTCGAGCTCCTGCATGAACAGTTCAAATGTCCAGAAGCTAGTGTCGCCCGCCTTTTCCCGCAGGTGCGTGGACCGACCGCATCCGATCTGGTCATAGAACACGATCGGGATGCCGTGCTGCTCGTAGGCATCAGTTAAAGGGGCTAGATACTCGTGGCCAGCGCCAGGTCCGCCATGTAGCGCAACGAGGGGAGTTTTCCCAGACTCGAGGCTGCCAACGATCTTGTACCAGGTCTTACACGGCTTGCCAGCGTTGGGCGCATCGAAGTCCACCTCTCCTTCCGAAACCGGGAGGGACGCCATATTTGGTCGGGATATCCGGGGATCAATAGCCGGAGGTTATTTCCTGTATGCACCGTGCCTCAGGGCGGAAGTATTGAAATCACTCAAGGTGGGACGATAGCAGAGAAGGATGTAGATTGTAGTAAGTTCGAATTCGGCCAAGGAGGGAAATCTGCCGCGGAGTTAAGTAAGGGGGCAAGTCGTTAGCGCAGCCGCGACAAGCTCGTCTAGTTGGACGAGATGTTCGTTGCATTTCAGTAAAGGGGGGGCACAGTTGGGCCGCACACGCCGCGTCCAATCAATCGAGCTTCTTTGTGCAACTCGCATTGTGGGAAAAGGAGGGATACGCGCGCCGAGCGGATGTATCAACCCGAGCGCGAGCGAGATAGGATATTCGCACTAATTTTACATTGTCACCTACTTGTTATGTCCACATGGGACGACTTGTAACTAGAATAGGACCGTTGTTGTCGACCTAGATCGATACCTACTATACTATGATGCTATGGTATACTGCGCTAGTATATGCATGCTAATGCAGAATCCTTCGTTACTGCGAAGTTGGTAGTATAAACTTCCTTACCCAACTAGGTAATGCCTAACATAGTATTGATACCCTGCATATGCAAAGGAACGGCACGGAGTATCAACGGATGGTACCTGTGTTAGATAATCATCCTCGGTGAGCTGATCTCCATTTACATTACCACTCCATCAAGGTTGTTCTTCGTAAGCACTCTATATATACAGAGACTGAAATTGGCTGGGAGACCTCAACCATCGATTGCTTTTGTAAGTATCGTCAGGCGGGTCGCACGATCTAAAAATCACCTCGGTAATCTTTCCAAGTCAGGTACTGTGCGTGCTGCACAAGATCGATGTAAGTAGTGCGAGAAATGGCGTAAGAAAAAATTATCTGTCGATTCGGCCTCGCGGGTAACCGCCTGTCTAGTGGCATAGTTCGTAAAAGCAATCCATGTTCGAGACCCATCCATGATATGCGAGCCCCGGGGTACCGGAAATGCAGCTTTGAGGACTACCATCGTGAAGCTTTACAATGGTCGTAACGAAGACGATAGATATTTCTTATTTTTCCCTCTCTCGCTAATATTTATACAAATTTTAGGTACCTATCTGACTTACGAGATCGGCCGCGGCGCCTTATACTTATACAGCCCGGGTCTTAGAGCTCTCTGGCGTGCCCAATCGTTCAAGCTATCCCATCTCACACACGTAGTGACGGAGTTGGATTTTAGATCCCGATTTGGCATATGTGTCTCCTCGTTCCACTCTGATGTGTACAGGCCGGTATTGGCGTGGCACATTAGAGCTTGGCGGATCGTGTCGATGCAGTGACCTATGTAACCAAGCAAAAAAGTAATTAGCTCGTGGATTCTTTCTTTTTCGGGACCTAGGCTAAGTGGGGAACGTACCTGAGTGCTCGCGAGCAAAGCCCTCCATGTGCTTTTGACCGTCCATTTTGGGACCGTAGTAGTCCCAGTTCAGCAGGCGGCGGATGTTGTTGAGACAATGAATGTGATGGTACACGCCAAGGACGCCAACATAGTCGTCGCCATTACCCCCTGTAATTTGAACTTTGTTCGTCGTGTTTTCGTTCAGGAGGCTCAGCTCGTCGCTTTTGATCCTGATATTCAGCGCTGGATGAAAGTTAGCAGACATATTTACAAACACAAGGTGACGTTTTACTGACAATATAGCAAGTCGTCCCATACTGCATCCAATGCATCAGATGGCTCTTGATGCCATGGAAACTGAGGTGGTAACCACTCTGCCCTTTCTTCGTATTTCAAAATGTCTCTAGGTAGGGCTGGTCGTGGTAAGCGAGTGAATAGGATGAGAATGTTATGATGGACTTACTGAAATGATCCTCATCAATCTCGCTGTGCTTTGACGAAGAACATGTCGATGATGTTGATGATTTTGATGATTTTGAGGAGAGCTCAATGGTCTGAAGGATGGCAATGTATATAAGTATAAGGAATATCAACAGTGAGAGGGCATTGCTGCACAGCCACGAACGAGCAGACTGCCGTTGTCTGTCTCTAGATTCTTCATGCCCGTCGTCGCTGTAGTCAGTGCAACGCCCAAGCAGACGGTCTCCGCTTTCCTCAGAGTGCTTTTCCATGATCATGAATTGTGCAATAAGGGCCAGAGATCAGAATAGCGAAGAGCAAAGTGAACTAGAAGGTAAGTTGAGTGTCGCCGAGCCGGATGGTGTGATATCATTCCTTTGGGTTATACAGATATAGACCCGAAGCTGTGTTCTTGGAAATTATATGCTGCTTACCCACTGCATGGTTCAAGGTCTGGATGAGATGACAATCGTCACACCACAGCCGATGAGACTACTCTGCAGGATATTCATCAGAACCCTGTATCTGTCCCGGCCCAAAAAGGAAAAAAAGATCATCCACAACTACCGTACGATTAACCCACAGACGATCTCTAGACCCTCCGCCCTTTCACTCAGGGTGGTCTGTACTACTGCGGGGGAATCCCTTCCTCTCTAACGAATAGGCGACTACGGCTAGACGGAATGATACCCATAGCTCACCGAGGTAACCAATACTAACCGCAAGACCTCAGAAACCTACCTTTCGGTTCATGTTGCGTGAAGCGGTCCATGTAACCTGATAGCCAACGTAAACCGCCTGCCTGTTCCTGACATCTAAGGCGTATAGGGGCACAGTTTAAGGTTTAGGAGATGCATAGTAAGCTTCTAATAATTTCTCTATGCCTCCTCCGATACGACTTACTCCTGAACGATCTGTCGATCTAGAGTCTGGTCCCAGCCGTTGACAAGAAGCTTTTCCGCTTTTGACCCTAGTCGGAACATACCGACTGGCTGACGCTGGACTACTGATCCTTGAAAAGGACCGATGGTTGCAGCGGACACCGTCTAGTCTGGATACCGGAGGCGAGCTGCCGTTCGTTTCCAGATAATCGAGTTGAAGGATTCCAATTCACTCAATGATGCAACATTTGAACACCCAATCGGGATGGGTCGGTGGACTATTGGCGGCGTTTAACTGAGAAGATCTTTATCTGGTTCTGCTTCGAGTTGTCGGAAGTTGCTTCGTGAGGCTAGGCCGCCGTTCTGTAGTTGATATCACATGCATTGGACCTCATGCAGTGGAACCTGCTGTTACCACTGGCCGGGGAAAGGTATCGGATTGGGGGATACTACTGTGGCACGACGTTTCATTGGCTAATGACCTACGGTCTTCGTTAGGATAAAAATGCTTGAGAGTCCACTTCATACCTCGATATCCGTCGAGAAGTCATACAGTTACGCAAAGCATCAAGCCTTTAATCCAGTCACTCAAAGTTCTTACGCCACTTCACATCTTAGACATCTCTCACTCCAACTAAAACCATGCTTTCCAAGGTTTTCCTCATCACGTTGCTGGCATCTGCCACCCTTGCAGCCCCGATCAACTCAGGTATGTCCATCCTTTATGATGCACGCGGCTCTAGCAAGTTCTAACAGTTCGCAGAGAAACGGGATTCTGGTGTTATTGTCTTCCAGGACGTCCCAGTAGCAGAGAAGCGGGATTCTGGTGTCATCGTATTCCAAGATGTTCCGGTAGCAGAGAAGCGGGATTCTGGTGTTATCGTCTTCCAGGACGTCCCAGTAGCAGAGAAGCGGGACTCCGGCGTCATCGTGTTCCAAGACGTCGCGGTGGAGGAGAAGCGAGATTCTGGTGTTATCGTCTTCCAGGACGTCCCTGTGGAGGAGTAGGTAATCCGACAAGGCGGATCGGCCGTCTGGGAACACAAGGACCAATGACATGGGCATGGGTTAGGACTGGACCCGATGACATGGGATTGGATGCCCCAGCTGTTTGGATAAGACAAAATGTAGTTCTGGTCAATACTGGCGCGTACACACGTGCTTTAGCTTGAATGAAAAGGAGTTCGGACACACAAATGATATTCCATGTTGATAAATTTCTCTTCTGCTTGCTGCAAATGCCTTCTCTCAATTCGGTCCGGTGTATTTGGCATCTTCGGTATTTTCTTTGGTATTTTCTTTAGTATCTTTTCGGGCACCACTCAATGTCTCGTAAATCGTAGCGATTCAATACAGGAAACAGCTCAAATTAGACTAATGGATGTTAATGCTACACTGCTGTTCCCTGTCCCTGTCGTTGTCACCAATCCTTCATGTACCCATCAGGCCCCGTCGGTTCATCCTTCTGCAAGCTCTGTGCTCTTTCAGTCGTAGTCACCGTATTATCGGTAGTAATCTTGATGTAATTACTCCGATCCCTGTTCCTGGAGGAACCACCAGACGCCAAGTCGATATTGGTGCCACTGCGAGCGGTCCCGCGCAGCTTAGATAGAGCATATTCGGAGGTGAACGCTTTGTTATCAGCAGAGATGAGTCCGCTTCGCAGCGAGCGGAGGAAGGGCCAAAAGTACGCAGCGCAGGCAGCAGATATGCTCGCAAACTGTACGAACTGCATGCTAAGGTAATATGGAAATCCTCGCAGCGTGAAGTCTTCATCGGAGAGGCGAGGGAGATAGACGAGCTGGCAGATCGTCGCAGCGATGGCGCTGTTGATCGATTAGCAATGTCAAAACTTTACTCATAGGAAAGATCAGGAAGACGAACAATATCCTCACGGAGAAGAAGCTTAGGACGGTAATTCGCGTCCTGAACGCCATCTTCAGCGGATACACGACGGCGATCGGAAGCGCGATCAGAGCGGCATCCGTTATAATATTCGTGATATCCACATATTCCAGAAATGCGCGCTACAGGTAATTAGCATCAAGTTCTGAGCTGATTTCAGCGTCGTATCGGCATATCCCTCACCATATCAAGGCATTTGAAATCTCCGGTATCCCATGGCCCATGGCTTCCACATTGGAAAGAGGTTCCAATGAAAGCTACCAGTGCCCAGACTATTACGGCGGCGGCGAAAAAGGACGTGAGTCGGCGGTGTCCCGTATCCGGCGACAAGGAAGTCAAACCGGCGCAGACAGACAGTTTCGCGAGACCAAGAGCAAGGATATAAAGTAGTTGGCCGGCAAATTGAGCCTGCACATGAAAGAATTAGCTTGGTGACAAAAATATGGACTGTCGCAAACGGATTCATACCTTTAGGCCCGAGGCAAGTTCGGCATCTTTTATGTCGCCCCGTGTTTTTCCAAAGATTTCGCCCGCTGGGATGAGGATGGTGATTGATTCACCCAGACCGGCAAGCTAATTTTTCCATGTTAACCCAATTGAACCCCATCTACCTCGAGGAGGATGCGATTGCACGTACGAAAGCCGACGTAATAAGCATCTCTTCCCATCCGAATCGTTGATTTGTCTTGAGGAAAAACTTGGTCAGGAAGCGGAAGCAGAGCATAAGTGAAGTCAGCGCGAGGAGCAGCCAAGTGACCATCTGCAGTATCGGGTTCATGTTGGTGTCAGTGACGACGATTCCCACTGGCGGTGGGGGAGTGGCCTCCTCCTCAGAGGCGCGGCGGAGAACCGACAACATCGTGGGCGACGCTGTCTCTACCGTCTTGAAGGCGCGATATGATAGTTGTCAGAATAGTACACGAGCGACAACGGGTCGGACATCGGCAGGGCTGCGAAGCCCCAGGGTTTCCCGCGACGGTGTGTTTAAAGTTATTATCTATTATCGATGGAGTTGCGAAAGTGAGTAAGACGATCAACGATTCGCACGCGCCCCGTGCGCATTCCCCAGGATAAATAAGTACATACAGGCACATAAGATAGGGGAGTGGAGTGGAACACCCTGGGCGCTTACGGAGGCACAGATTTTCGATCGAGCCACTGATAGGCCGCGGCAGTTGACCCCATTAACTTATTCGAGAGAGGCGGTGTTATAGGATCATTTACGGGGGGGCCAAGATAGCATGAGAGTACACGTTACACCACATAACATATGAGACAGATTCATGGACGGCCCCTGATGCTTTACTCTGTAATAAGCATGTCGTCTCTATTGCCTCTTCAAATTTCCTTCCTGGGGCGCTAGAACTGGCCGTGAAGGGCGAAGGATGCGGGACCTCGGGATCTACGGCGACGGAGGCGGGAACTACTACATAGTACGGTGTGTGCTTTAAGCTTAAGTAGAACTAATGCCAGTAACGCCGTGGGGGAATAGGTGGACACGGAGATAGATACGAATAGATGCTGTATTGTAGTAGGCTAAGGCGAACAGGGGCTCTGGCGGTCTTGGCTATTTGGCATTTGCCCACCTCCTATCTGGTTCTGTCGTCTTTTGCAAAGTCGATGCAAGGCACAACACAAGGATTATTTCGTATACTACCTGGATATGTATGAACAAGGCAAAGAGACCGAATACAAATACATAGTATACCTAGGGAAAGAAGAGTCCAGACCATGTAGGCATCTTCCGACATTGCGGCGCCGTCTCGCGCTCCTGCGCTAGAGAAAAGTTCCTCGCTTCAATGTTCCCTCGTGCAAAGACAACATCTCACCCCGCTAACACCCCCACGTACCATCGACTGCGATGTTATGTTAGTGCGTGTTGTACCATACGAGCTAGGGGGTTATAGTCGGTACGACTCGCCCACGTTGTGGTCTTTTGGGATGGGATCCGTGAGCCAATCGCCGTCTTCTCGCGCCTCTGGACGTGTGCTACGTAGGATTAGTCGCTGGCACGTTAATATCCGATAGTGATAGCCGTACCCGGATCCTTCGCATAAGCGAACATTTAGTGAATCCTCTCCCATTCTAGGCGTGCATAAGAGCGTCGCAGGAGACACGCAGTAGGAAGGAGACAAGACTTCAGATTTTTTTTTCGCCAATTTTCCTACCTCGGGGCGCGCGAGTCCTCGAGAGTTCGAGTGGGGAGAGTGCCATTGTCTATCAACGCAAGGTGCTTTTAGTGGTGATCGCCAAGACGGTCCGACTCTCCCACAATTGCGGCACGGTCCAGCACGTTAGCAGGTAGCACCGCGAAAGCTTAGAGAAACTACAAGTCTTTACTTATCTCGACACTCACATATGTCTACTATACTATACAAAACTACCTGATGATAATAACTACGCGGTGACGATAATGTTAACATGATATTATACGTACCCCTGGGTACATAATGCGAAGACAGTCAATAAAGATGAGGTGGGGGCTAGCTCTTGATGGCGTCGACGATGGCGATTGCAATTCACAACCTCGATGAGCTATAGCGTGGTTGGCTTATATGATTGGTCAGTATAGGGCAAATCACACCGGAACAAGGGTTATGCGATAGTCGATGTGAAAAGGCCAGCCATGTGAAGCCACCCTGCTGAACGCTCCCGTCTCGTCTCGTGCCATCCCCAAGTCAAGCAGCGTAACGGGCGACACTCCGAGTCTCCGATCGGCCATGGCATCTACTTTGGGCTTCGGCCCAGAGTTGTCTCAAGGCAATTGTGCCAGTACGCGTACATATCAACTAATTTCCACCTCCAAGAACGGCCGTTATGCACCAAGTAGGTAACAAACTATTGGGAGAGGATCACCAACCCCTGCTGCGAATGCGCCCTTATGAGTAGTTCTTCCGCCAGCTGCCTGCAAGGGTTGGAAGGGTTGGAATTCGAGGGCGGGCTTCTAGAACAACACGCTCAGCTGCACCATTGGTCCCCTCAGGTCTGTTTGAGGTTTGTCTCTCTTTATTATCACGAGAGCTGACTGCAACTTCTCGTCAATCTCTCTCGTGTTACCCAACTTGAAGATCTCTCTGCGCCACTTGCCTTACACCGATTACTCCTACCCCCTCTCCAACCATAGGCTGATCTGGAGCTTACTGATCCATCCTGACTACACTCGCATGCGACGACATGCCGCCTTCGCAGGTCACCATGTCTGTTAAGAGCGACATCGAGCTTCGCGTCACGACGCCTCAAAATGGCGAAACCACCGTGCACACGATCCGCACCGTCGGCGGCTCTAATAATGACGATGAGCAACTGCAGCGGTTAGGCAAGCGCCCGCTGCTTAACCGTGGTTTTGGCTTCATGTCCATCCTCGGCTTCTCTTGCTCGGCGCTGCTCTCCTGGGAAGGCATCTTGGTGACATCTATCTCCGGGCTCCTGAACGGAGGTCCCGCGGGTGTGATATGGGGTTTTCTGATCAATTGGGCCGGCACCATATCAGTATACACTACGTTGGGAGAGATGGCGTCTATGGCTCCAACGGCTGGTGGACAATGTAAGTCTATCGATTTCCCCTCCTCGGTCACCTGCTAAGACATCATTCAGACCACTGGGTGGCCATGATGGCTCCGGCATCGTGTAGTACTTTCCTGGCATACATGACTGCCTGGATGACGACTCTGGCCTGGCAGGCCTTAGCGGTCTCCGTTGGCTATATCATTGCGACGATGCTTCAGGGCATTATCGTGCTGACGAATCCCACGTATGTGCCCGAAAACTGGCATACGGTACTGATCATCTGGCTGGCCACACTGTTCGCCGTGATGATCAACACGACGAGCAGCCGCGTGATAGCAAAATTCGAAGGCGGTATCCTCATCCTTCATCTTGCAGGCTTCTTCGGCGTATTGATCCCCATGGTTTACTTCGCACCGCACAACGACCCAAAGGAAGTGTTCACGACTTTCCTCAACACTGGTGGTTGGTCAACGGACGGATTATCCTTCTGGGTAGGCTTCCCGGCCATCGCTGGCTCTCTCTTGGGCGCCGATTGCGCCGTGCACATGTCTGAAGAGATCCAGTCCGCGGCCGTCGTGGTGCCTCGCGCCCTGCTGTTTACCATTCTTATCAACGGGTCCCTTGCCTTCGCCATGGCCGTTGCGCTGATGTTCTGCCTCAGCGACTTGGATGGTGCACTAGAAGCTGCCTCGACGATGTTCTACCCCTTTCTTCAGATCTTCTACACCTCTGTTGGGTCAGTTACCGGCGCTTGTATCATGGCCTGCGTTGTTTTCGTCATGGCAGTCGCAAGTAGTGTTGGCGTGTACGCCTCCGCTTCCCGCATGCTGTGGTCGTTTTCCCGTGATAGGGGCCTTCCCTTTGACAGGTACCTAGTAAAGGTAAGCAGTCATAGATCTCGTATTCTCACCACACAACCTATCTTACTGACAATTCACTAGCTGACCAGGAGCGCACTACCTGTTAACGCGATTCTCACAACCTTGGCTATCACCGTCCTGCTGTCCCTCATTGTGTTGGGTTCCGCCATCGCTCTAAATGCCCTTCTTTCTCTAGCTATCGCCGCTCTGTTCTCGTCATACCTACTCGTGTGTGGTCTACTCCTCTGGCGTCGCACTACTGGTGCTTTCCATCCTCACACCACCATTCCCGAAGTTCTCGCCTCGGGCAATCTAATTTGGGGTCCCTGGAAGCTGCCTGAGCCACTCGGAGTTTTCAACAATATTGTCGCTTGCTTGTACTGCATCCTCCTCTTGTTCTGGTCTTTCTGGCCGCAGACGACCCCGACTACTCTTGAAACGTTCAATTGGAGTATTCTTGTCTGGGGAGCTGTTGTGGTTTTCAGTATAGTGTGGTATATCGTGCGGGCTAAGCACTATTTCAAGGGTCCCATCAAGGAGGTTTAGGACTGAGCAGGGGATGGCTAGCCTGGCCAAGAACGAATGAGTCCTGAAAGCAGTGTATAAAGGGAACTATTGTAGATACTACCAGGCAAGATCGGACTCTTCGCTATTCATAATTAGAAATACACCTAAACGTTTTGTCAACTCACCCGACACTCTACATGAGCAATGGTGCATGGGCTGTCAGCGATCCAGTACATTGTGTGGCGTTGCAAACCTGAGCCACGCCGCTTTAAGACTGAGCCCTTGGTTTGAACCAGACCTGATTTATGCCTCTAATTGAACACCGCACAAAAATAGAAACCAGCATGATCCTTTGCGCACACATTGTTTTCACGTACTAGACGGCTGATTTACTGTGCATTGTTTGCTTAGGTATGGAGGACATCTGTTAACAGCCTGTGGCTTGATAACAAAATGTCGAAGAAGCTCCACGGATAGTATAAAGCCAGTCTTCAAGACGTTCAAAACCAACCGCTTATCTTACCAACTAAATTTCTTAGATACCTAAGTAAGCATACGAATCTTTATCGAAACCCATATGTTTTCTCTGTATTTCGCTTCTATTATAGGAACTTTCCGCTTCGACAAGCTAGTAACCAATGTAAAGATCCGGTCGAGGTACGGGAATAGATATAATGGGGGATACTAAAGTAAAAAGAAGGCTTGAAGTGGCCTTTCTGATACCTAACTCTAGCTGCTAATGCTCTTAGATAATAAGGTCATAGTCCTCTAAAAGGATCCATAATACCTTTTCAAAGTCTGGCTAGAAAGGCCTCGCCATTAATCCCCCCTTTCTTAGCATCCTACTATAATCTTATAAATTTTATTACCGTGCTTAAGTTTGAGTTTAAGAAACGGTTCGAGGTGGCTAACCTAGGAGGTAGGTACCTTTTGTCAGGGTCTGGTCTGGCCCGTCCTGAGTCACCGCGTGTGTATATAAACTATATCACCCACTACCTACACAGATAGGCCGCCCTTTGCAACGTACGACTTGATCTACATTCCTCTTTCTAGCATCGGTCATTTATCATCAGTTATTAACCATGGCTTCGCAATGGCGCAAATAACCAGTGCTCCCACCCCCTGAAAAGCCCCTGGACGAATACACGAGAGACGGAATACTATGGCTCATTCGCACAAACATAAAAGGTGCTCATCGGAAAAATATTCATTTATATGCCATTAGACTCCATTACCTACCGTCGGTTAGAGATATCGAGCACCTGCCCGAGATGGAAATCTCGGATGTCCTCGATACATGTAACAAATCGGTGCCCGTTTATATTCTGAGAGGCCTTTAATGGCGCTTATTTGGCCAGGTGCATCACAATTACATTTACCGTCGGAAGGCTTCCTATCTTTCTGGTACGCACAGGCATAGAAGATGGCCTAAGTGCCCCTATCGCATTTGAAACCATCGCCGACAAGATCGATGGCCATACAGAAGAGGCTAGAAGTGCTATTAAGACCAAACTTGAGACCGCAATAGATTTCGTTATAAGCTTGGAGGCCCGGGAAGCTGCAGCGTTTGGTCTCCAGCCAGATCCAGTCGCTGCATGGGCGCCGTCTTTGAGATTTATTCCACCTGTCTGGAAAGAAATCTTAGGTAGCGAGCTGCTGATCGGGCCTAGCTCTAAGTTCGTCGACACTGAGAAATATTCGGAGTGGGCGGGCCCGGCGAGTATCAAGAATCTCGTATTATGGATTACCGTGAGCAACAGAGGTTCGGATTGGAGGCCCAAAGGGTTGCCAGTATGTATTCTCTAGAAAGCGGCGAGGCCATAAAATCTCATCATAATCGGCCTAGCCACGTCCTAGAAATTCACCAAGCTGGTTCTGATAAGACTTGAGGGGAGTCCATAGGTAAGTTAGCTTCGCCTTGCAGTGTTATTCATCGATTGGTTCCCATATATGCTCGATAGCACAACCTAGCAATGCTGCCAAGGGTACTAGGCACGTAACAAGCCACGTTTTGTTGAACAGTAGAATTGAGTCTCTCCCTTTGTTCTTAAGGTCTGTTTTTCGTAGGTATATCACTTTTTATACCTGATATTGAAAAGCGGCGGACGCGCTATACTTGATTAGCTGAGCGCCCCACGTCGATGTAAATCCCATAACCCTTCGTTGAAGCTAAGAATAGCTGTCATATGACGTTTATCGTAAACATAAGCGGTTTCAAGATGGAGGGTGGAAGCTTTAGCCGCCGGGCGAGCTTCATACGCAAGGCTACCAATGATCTTCAGGAATTTGCATCCTTCGTCTGACACACGAGTGTAGAGCCACGCGTCCGCCGAGATTAAGTCCGAGTTGTGGTACTTATAGGTGAACCATCGGTCTGGCTCTCTAGGACGGTGAATGAAACTGTTAGTGCTAATAACTCGTAAGCAATCTCGAAAAAAATGTCCACAGAGAGAATCATTAGTCCTCTCAAGCTGATACAACTAGCCATCATGGAGGAAAACGATTTGATGGCGTCGGGGAGGCCCATCTCATCTACATTTATCTCGGATGTTGCCAAAATCTCCAAACACTTAATCAATCGCCAAGAGGCCGAAAGGTGGGCGTTGAAGGATATCAAATTCTTGATATATGACGATACCGACGCCCGGATTAAGGGATACGATAGTGACGATGAAGAAGAGACGATGAATTACGCAATCAAGATGTCCCAGGAAGATTCGGGAGTTGACCAAGAGAATGATCAGAAAGACCCCAGCTTATTCTCGAATCGGCGGATATGTGATCACGAGCCTGGTCCATCTACTAAACGTGATATAAATGGCTCAAGCGCCAATGGTGGCAAGTTCGAGTGTAGGATTTGTTCTTCCTGTCCCGAATTCCCACATAACAGAAAACCTCGGAAGTTTCGCCTGTTCAAGCCTAGCGACGCGTTCCCGGATCTACTCAAAAATCGGGAGATGCCCAAGTCTGTGGACGTCTGTATGCACTATGTTGCCGTATCCTACTGTTGGCCGGTCCCGGAGAAGGACAGCGACGGCAAGACGATCGACATGACAGGGACCTATAGGATTCGCGACCTAGACGGAACCCTAAGGAATAATCGTGCTCCGGACGATGTTCTCGACCGAGCGGTAGATGTTGCCAACTCTTGCGGCCTCCGTATGATTTGGATAGATCAGGAGTGTCTACCCCAATCTAAACCGGGCGATCTCGAGGAGAACCGACGCGAAGATCAACTCGGCGTGCAAGCTATGGATATTGTCTATAACCGGGCCATCTGCACCGCGGGTCTTCATGACGTGGAGATATCGAATCCCGCACAAGCGGATGCAATCATTACTCTGATTCGCATGGCCGAGACCCGAAGAGTACCACGAGTTGACGCCGTGTTCCTGAACCGCGCTCTCGACTTCTTGGAAGCAGTTAGTCGTGATCGCTGGTACACGCGCGCTTGGGTAGTTCAAGAAGCATTAAGTGCTGGCGATGGATTGATGATAGTGCTGCGGCGAGGGCCAGCTGTATCCTATCCGTCTTGCTTGCGATCTCCGAAGTTCGATACACCCAAACATAGCCTAGATCATAATCCCCGAGGGCTTCCGTCTGAGGTCGTATGCATCCTTGCCGACCAATTCCGGGATATCTTGGGGGCTATGGCGGTTCTTCTACAGCGGGAATTCGTCTCCGTTGGACAAGCACTTGTGCGTTTCGATAACCAACCAGCGACCATAATAGAGCGAGCTGGGCCTGTTCTCGCAGCTGCAGGGAACCTCCATCCATGTCTAGCGATGCCTCAAAGCTCTAAGAGGCCTGTCCAGGTCCAGATTTATGGCGGCCTTCATTACGGCGTGCGGCAGTCGGTTGATGCAGCTGGGGCGCTGACACTCCTGAAAACAAGAGGCTGCAAGTATCAGCAGGATCGCATTGCTATCGTAGCCAACATGTGTAACTACGATTTTCGTCTCGATACCAGAGCTGTGACGGACAGCGGCTCACTCCGCGCAGGTTTGACCGCCTTGGCGTTACTTAACGGTGATTACTCTCTCCTGGTACCTGAAGCGTATGGATGCTCCCGCGATGACTTTCTCGATCCGGATGGGGGTTCAGCTCTGTTAGGAGCAGGTTGGCTCTCACCGTTTGATACTTACCCTAATTTAATCGACTACGTGTCGATCCGCAATTTCAACCCTCACAAGCTACACGTACCGCCGACTCTCACTGAGAGCGGCCTATCACTACCTTCGTACCTATGGAATGTTGAAAGCGAGTTCGACATGTTTCCCATTAAGTACCAATATGAGGAGATTTGGGAGAACCTCAAATGCTTGCAAATGACCGTCGATAGACAAAAGCAAGAAACGGCAGAGGAATTTGCGGCGCGCAAGGCGTTGTTAACCGAACATTTTGCCAAAAGAAACATTCTGAGACAAGCGAAGAAGGATTTGTTCCTCAAGAGTTCGCCTCTTTCCTCTGACTCTCCGGCGTGGGAAGGACTTAACAGTGCTGGCGTGCAAATTACACAGCGCGTGGTAGCCCCTCGGGTTCATGGGGAGCCTCAAATGCAACGCATCATCTCTGAGGTGATTTTCAGTATCTTACGGTACCTTCACAATTGCGCAAAGACGGATCCTAAGGCCGGCAGTCTGGCAACTAGCATTTGGCAGTCCTTGCGCGTAGCTACTGTTGGGGGCCGAAGTGATCTTCCCGATGAGGTCAGTGAAGCATTGTTCGACCATCCGGACGTAATCGAGAGACCATTCCAGACACTCCAGTTAGACGTGGAGCGGAATGGGGAGTACAGCCAACTCTGGTTTATCGATCGGATCATGCGACATGGTACACTTTGGGTAGGCCATTACAGCCAGGCACTTTCATCCGACATTCCGTTGAGGGATGGTAAACCGCCAATATCCTATGAAATAGCGAACTCACCTGAAAGTCTTAAAGGAAAGGAACCGGCTGTGGGTGAAGGAGAGAGAAGACCCTCTTTCCGCGGATCAAACGGTATCTTACATAGACAGACACGGCGGCAATTAATGACAGGAATGTATGGCTCCATGTTATTGGAGAAAACCGAGAAGCCGTCCTACGTAGTTCCCGGGACTATGGCTGGCGTATTAGAAGTCTTCGCCTACGGGTTATGGCATAAAGAAGCAGAAGATCGCCGCATCAACAATCTCGTGTCAACCTTCGACGTGGATAGTCCTTGTCTCGTCGCAACGCCTTATAATGGAAACTGGGAAATGCTGCCTCACCCAGAGCTCAGAAGTATGAGTGTATGCTGGGTGGTTGAATCGACACAACCTTCGGAGGCGTGTGGTGATCTGGATCATGGTCCTCGAGAGGAGTATTCTCAAGCCACCGGCAGTCCTACGGAAACACAGCCAGTAGGAAGCTCAAGCAGCAGCTCCGAGGCAGCAACAAGCCAGGCGCCAGAAACAGACTGCCCTACAGAGGAAAAGAAGGCTGTTTATCGAGTCGTCAACAAGGTAAGGGGCTTATGGCAGTTGATGGATCCTCCGAGCCAGAAGATAACTATTGTCTGAGCCTTTTCGTTCTCCCGCCATGCGTCGCCTCCTAATGCTTGCATTGATGAAGGAGATCATATGTCTATGAGCAATACAACTTGAATATATATCGTTCCTTGGTTCAATTGGGGATTAATTGTCAGAAGTGAGAGTATCCCGAACCTCAAAAGATGTCTAACGAGACGAGCGTGCTCCGCAATTGAAGCTTATGTGGGTAAAAAGGGGCCAGCTCCATCATATCAATGAGACGGGAAGGTTGGAGATCTAATAGGGGGTGGCATTAGAATTAAATATGAAAAGTTGTAGATCTTAAATCATGACAAGTAGGACGAGTTTCTGATAAGGTCGGAGATACCCGTAAGTACCTACGTACTGAGAGCCTGCATGAGACATGGATGTCCGAAGCTGACATGCCTCGGCCCAGCTGAGCTCCACTTAGTCATCGTCATTGCCTTTTATCTTTCGTCTGCATTTTCCTTCATCCAACTTCTTCATTTTCTTTTCTTTTATAGATTTCATAGATATCAGTTTCGGTAGAGGGAATAGAGGTCGACTACCATGTCGATAATCCCCACCATCGTCAATCATTAGACCCTGTCTCATCTCGAATGCCGTTTGCGCCGAATAATACCCTCGTCGCAAAGTGCACCAGCACGTTATTGTGCCACCTCCGAGCCGTCCCTCTCTGGGGAATCGCCTTGGTCATTTTGCTTATAGGATTCCTTCGGACACGACTTCTAAGTTACACGACAAGTCGTTCAGTCTTATCGTTTTCGACATCGAATACTCCGAATAAGTCCGGAACGAGGTAGAGAACTATGGCATCTTCTGCGGCAACGGCGAATAAGGTGTTGAGGGTCGCGGGACCGGTTCTCTTGCCGGCAATAGCATATGGTGCTTACAAAGTCAATGCAGTCAGACTGCTCGAGTCTTTCTTCACCGGCCCGGGTAGAACGAGCCGTGTCATAGCGCTAGTCGTCGTGCTCGTCAATTGGAAGAGCCTCCCTTTCGCCTGGACTGTACGACACCTACGGCTCAGCCATTTCTAGTTTGGAGAAGAGCAGATCGCTAAAGAATAGCCTTATAGTTCCGCGTCCTCGGCGCCATGGTCTCGCACTTTGCCCTACGTCGCTACCACACCCATGCCCCCGACAAACTATTCCACCCGGTCATCACGCCGTCCCATGTTTCGCTGCTCGAGGTCGACTATAACATCCACAAGTCCAACTCGACGTACTTTGCCGATCTTGACGTGAGCCGCACGCATCTCGTCTCCCACCTGTTCGCGCGGGGTTGCAACGCCATCGCGAACAACGCCACGACCAAGTTAGTTATGGACCCGTCGAGCCCATCGAAGCCCGCCAGGGGTAAGTTCAATGTCATGCTCGGCGCCGTGCATTGCAGCTTCAAGAAGGAGCTACAGCCCTACCAAAGATACGAGATGTGGAGCCGTGTGCTGAGCTGGGACCGCAAGTGGATGTACATCGTAACACACTTTGTCGAGAAGGGCGCCGTGAAGCCTCGATCATGGGATACGGGAAGTTTCGGCGCTACGAGGAAGACTGAGGGGAAGCCCGAAGACTGGGAGAAGAAGATCCACGCCACGGCCGTGAGCAAGTACGTGTTTAAGGTCGGGCGATTGACGGTACATCCCGCAGTCCTTATCGAGGCCAGCGGTATGCTCCCTGAGCGACCCGGTGGGTGGGTTTCTGTGGAAGACGGCATGGCTCCGCCATCCCATACTATCACCGGTGGTGTCATGCCTGAAGCAGAGGCCGAGGCCGAACTAACACATTGTGATTGGAAGCGGACGGAAGAATTGCGAAAGCAAGGGCACGAATTCGCAGCGCATTTTGCAGCGATGGACGGATTACAGAGCAAATTTGACGGCGGCGAAGATGGCGCGCTGGGAAAATTCGGCCTACCATGATATACCACATCTAAGAAGCACATAGGGGTGCGCCACCGGAATTAATGATCTGACGATAGATAGATACCGTGCTCAACGCACTGATAAACCCGAGTTTTACAGCTAATATGGGAAATAGATGGAAGAGAACCACACATTTGATCAATTGACATTTTGGGTATTATACGTCGCTCTTATAACCTTGCAAGTATATACAGAAAATAATCTCGCGGCCGACTACACTCCAGAATCCTATCCCCTTTCTTCTGGGCCGATTACAGAACCAGGGCAGCCATGGCGGCAGCGAATCCGAGACCGGCCGCGGCCCGGCTACCAGCGTCAGGCGCCGCTGTCGGAGTCGTGGCGGCACCGGTGGCCGAGCCGACAAGAGACCCGACCGCAGAAGTGACGGCTCCGTTGGCGCTGGACACGATCGAGGACACGGCAGCACCACCCGCGTCGGCGGCGACGGCTGCGCAGATCTGCGCCGAGAGTTGGGTAGTCTCTATTTTGCGCGCGTTAGCCACCGTTACCCTTCACGATTACTCAATCGCAATCGCGACAGGCCGCAAAAGAGACGGGAAGAACAGAAGAAAAAACGTACTGGTCAAGTCTGAGGACTCGCAGGACGTAGACACGCAGGTGATGGCCTCCTTAGTCAGGTCATCGATCTTGCTGCACTGGCACTTGTTGTCGGTGGTGGAGCAGCCGATCTTGGTCGAGGCGCTGTCCAGGCACGGCTTCGCGCACGGCGGAATCTGCGAGATGAGGTCCTGGATGCTCTGGGCGGCGGCCGCGGTGGCGAAGAGGGCGAGGGCGAGAGTCTTGAACTGCATTTCGAAGATATGAGGAGTATTTTCCCGAAAGGAATGTATTGGTGATGTGAATGAAGGTATCTTTCGTTCTTCGACCGGCGACGAGAGGCGTACTGATAAACAGGCGATGAGGCGCAATAGAAAGGAGTGAATTACGTTGATTACTTTAGATAGGTACCGGTAGGTATATAGGTGTAGTAGACGAGAAGAGTAGAGAAAAGAATTTTACATCACAAACATTCAGGGTAAATTGGGAAAAGTGCAGTGTCACAACTTTCTATATCCATTTCCTTTCCTAGCCTTACCTACCAAACTACTGTTGAGATACATCCTGGCTCACCTGTCATCAGCGAGTGATACCCACCTCTGCAAGCAATCCTTCCATCCCTAACCCTACCTAATGTGAACCCAAGGTCTAGGATCGGCCAGACTTGCGCTCATCGCGGCAAGGCTCGAAGGTTCTCCTCGATGACGATGTTACGCGAGCAGGGTTCAGTTTCTTCCAGTCTCATCTCAACAAAAGTCTTGGTCTTGGCCTTGGCCTTCTCACTCACCTCAGTCGCGAGAGGGGGCAATGAACCAACGAAAGAAATGTTTGTGGATGAATCAGGCAGTGTAACGCCCCCTTGGAATCTAATAACGGCAGTTCATATTATCATCTTCACAAGAGAAGAGTTCAAGAGACAAACGTGTTGTTGCTTGCAAAACCTGCACAGCTTTCTGCAAGGGGCGAGCAGAAATACACTACGCCCGTCCTGATATTGAGAACTCCATCCGGCTCCCATGCATCACCAGGAGAGCCCCTGTTCGCATATGCATTAGCTCAGGGGCACCGCCCAAGAGAGTCTAGGGCCGTCCCAACCGAAGGCGACAACCTTGTCGATTCTGAAACGTCGCTCGTTTATCATGCGGGGGATTCTAGAAAATCGCCCTATCGACGGGATACTTAAGCCGAAAATGGGTTGACGACATGATTAACGGTTCGAACCAAACTGGAACAACACTTTTTGAGCCTATTTTAACATCACCTTGGCATCATATCTAAACTATTGTCTCTCCCTAATGTACACTAGATAGAGCCCGTGCATTGACCAGACTCGTATTCTTTGGCGTGGTAAGGTATATGCTGGAAACGACTTTGGAGTGGTATTGGCATTAAGAATCTAGACTCGCTTCACATCAGATAACAAGACACTGGAAAATGGCAATAAGTAGGTGGTAGGTAGCCCAAATCACCCCTCTGTTTGTCTCCTCTTTGTCCCATAACACGCTGCTATCATTTACGCCTCATTCCTGCTTTCCGGCTGCTTTAAGAAGGGGCGAGAACAACCTATCTGATTGTTGAAAAGGGGCAGTGGGGCAATTACATATATTAATTCCCTACGCTGCGGTGTTGCGCTGTCATCATCCCCCACTCACCTCTCAAAATAAGCGCATACAGATAAGTGTAAATGCCCTGTGTTCTTGAAATGTCTACTCAAGTACGGAGCAGTGCAACCAAGTTCCATTCAGAGCCATACGCCACCAAGTCAGCCACGTCCGGAATAGTATCCTTCATGCGAGGGGTAGCATTCAAAGCATCGAGAACGCAGCTGACCAAACTCTTATAATAGTAGCATGATCATATATCTAGTGCTACCCACAAGCGGCCAGGTTTACCGAAAACGTAACTCCAAGCTCCTTGATGAGGCTTTTCACCGCATCTAAGCTGCCGGGACTGGATCAACTCTCGATTACCATCGGCCAATCTATACCTTCCGCAGACCCCTTTCTAATAGACATCCCCGGGTAAGCGCGGGGCATCAGATAAATTGGTTTCCAAAAGTGACACTTGAGCGCTGGGGAGCAGTAGCCTGAGCAACCGCTAGCTTCTTGAGAACTATGCCATAACACTGAGTGAAACAGCACACATGTTAGCATCACGTTACGCAGATACGAACAATTCATCTCGACATACTAGCTGAGAAAACAGGCCAACGATTGTTCTCCCCTTCTAGTGCGAGGAATTCGGTACAGCAAAGCCTTTCTAGCATAACGAGGTAGAGTAGAGAGAGGTCGACAATGGGATCGTAATTGGTGTAGATCTAGGTTATTGTCAGCCATGTCTATGCTAATTCCTCCAACATGCTCACAATGATCCGAGTGATCCCATGTGGGTGCCCATGAAGAGCTGTGAGACGCGTGGTGCGCTCGCGTCGATTGAGTTGAGCACGATGTATTGTATCTGCCTAAGGAGGATATATCTCTGGCCATCGATAAGGTGGCTAAAGGGGAACTTGGTGCCCAAATTCCAGTGGTCAGCTCTTCGTCATAACTTTTAACGAGAGTCACTACTCACACTACAATCTCAGTCAAGTAGGGGAGTTTCTGCCTGCGAATTCCACTAAAGACCGCGAGGGATAACGGTTAATCCCCATCAATTCTACCAAAACTCAAAAACTGATCTCCGAGGAATGACAGTGTCGCAGGTGAAATAGAGCTTGATAACTGACAGCAGTAGTTTCACTTCGCAGTCTCTACCGGATCGCAGTCTTCGAGAGAGATTGACAATGTAACCAGTTTTAGAGCCTAGGGCGTCGAGTTAGATAGAACGTGCCCTGTATGACAAGAAGGCTTACGTCGAATCCTCCTTTCACGCCCTTCACGGCAACCAGACTGTCTTCCAGAGTAGGGATAACAAGTGCCCTGTAGCAGAGATTGCGCCAGTCTCCAACCCATCCCGAGAGCGTTCCCACTTGCGGAGCGAGTCGAAGTCCCCGGATCCCTTTGGAATCGAATGCCAAATAAAACCCAGCCAGGCTTTTATGCAAAGTGATTACCGTTTCTTTGCCGAGGGAGCAATACCCAAGGGAAATGCTCTGATTATCTCCATAAGCGAACCGGATACCAGAGATATAGGTCTTATGACCGATCTGAACAGACGATACCATCGCTTCCCTAGGGGTAGTCGGAAGTGTAATCATTCGTTCTTCTAACACCTTCGACGTTCTCCAGAATTCAGACTCTGGTGAGCGTGGAACGGCACCAGCCGTGAGCCAGCCGATGCTGTCATGGCGGCTGTGATTCAAAGTATGGGACGGTGCTCCCTCGCAGGCGTTGTAGCTCAGGCGCAACTCTATAAGACTGCGAAGATGACAGGCGAGTCTCCACACCCGTCTTCTGTTTCCCAAACACGGTAGTCTCTGCCTAGTTAGCACCCTGATATGATGGTAGAGTGCCCTCCAGCTGCCAAAAGCTTCATATAGGTTATTTGCCTCGAATACGTGTTCGAACTCCCCTCCCTGAAATCGTGACTGCCAGAATGGCTCAGCTAAATGAGTACCGGCGCAACTTGGCGACGCTAGCCTAAGATTCGCTACGTCTCTCGAGTCCATGAAGAGGTAAATCATCTGTCGCAGTTCGAGAGGTAGCTTCCTGAATGGGTCGCTTTTGGAAGGGCCCCGTAGTATTGTTCTAGGTGTATTTAATAGTGTATTCAGCAGACCCGGGCGCTGGGCCATGGCACGATCGAATTTGGGGTTGCCTATGGGCCTTTTATCCCATACCCTAAACCCGCTCTGCTTGTACTTAAATCGTGGTTCTTCACCAGGACACGGCCCTATGGCATCATGTGCAGGTTCGAGAAGGTCTTCGTAGTTATGATCCCAGTCAAGAACATGGCCGAAATGATAAGGCAGGGACATGCAAAGGTCAAATACTGCCTGAATAGATCTACCATCGAGGTCGATTCTATGGTTAAAACAAGCAAGAGAAAGAATTCCCCAGCACCTGGTATGGAAAGGAAACCCCATTGCTAGTGGTACGAGGCCGGCGCGATACTTGGTGTTCGAGAGAGTTATCAGTAGTCGAACATTAGGAGTGTCTGGGGGGATGGAAGGATATGTGATGGAGTCGTCCAGAGGGATGAAAAACCAGGGTTCGTTCCCATTGACGGATCCTGACAAGCGAGCTACATCCAAATAGCCTAACAGTGGTATGTACACTGGGAAAGGTGAGTTCAGCGTATAGACAGCAGCATCGAGGAACTCACTAGCACAGAACTTGCGCCACCAATGAGGATGACCAAGCCAAGTTGAAGTCGGGGACCCGCATAGAGCGCATGAGAGCGACATGATTGATTTTGGGTTAATACTTATGGTATAATGACCGGGCAACGCCTAGAAGATTATATGTTAGCGATGCGGGAATTCTGTGTTTAATTGAAAAAGTTTTTGAATCTGGTAGGTTTTAGGGGAAGCTCGAAGTTGACTGCCTGGAAGTTGATAAGAGAAGGAGGCGTCGACCTCCATACCTACCTGAGAGAGACTTCTTAATGTCTAATATGACACAGGTAGGCACCTACGGTACACATAGAGAAACTACGACAGGTGCCAATTAATATCAAGTTTTGCTACTCCTATACTCCGGGAAAGGGGAAATAAACTAACATGGTCAAACCAAAATAGCATCAAACAGAACGATATCCCCAAGTCTAGAATACTACGATTACTGTCTAATTAAAATTAAATATGGTCGACTATTTCCAGGACTGAAATCTCTTCCAAGTTGAATGATTTTTGTGTTATTGCCCTGCATAGTGTATTCATGAGCGAGACTCCGTGTAAATATACCGTGTAGAGTACTCTGAGAGCCTTGTTGCCTAAAGCCACCATGCGGTCATTCTGCACTCTACATTCACAACCCATCGCGACACCTCTCCCAAAAGCAGTCCCAAATATCAGTAATCCCCTTATACACTCGATCGACTTGCAAGATCATATCGGGCCACCACCTCAGCCTGCTAATGTAGCCCGGGAATCGCGGTGCGGTAAGTGCACACGCGTTTCAGGGTTCGCCATCCGATACATAGAGGCGGGTACCTCCTCAATATAAAGTACTAGGTGGGTATGTATAGTATGTCCGAATCGCAAGGCTCTAGAAATACACGATATCAAACTACAAGAATGAGTCTCGATGATAGCCTCGTGTCACTTACATACCTATTTAACATCTAAGATAAGAATACAGAGCCATTGTGTGTAACATGTGCAGACCGTGTGGAAATCTTCACTTTATACTGTCACCTGATCTGTCACTTGATGCGGGATCCACAAACTGACTGTGTTAATCTGGGGTTCCCCGCACGCGGGCAGGCGGGCAGGGCGGGGTTACACCTTAAAAGCCACAGCCACACCTGCCACACCTCTCTCCAACCTTCCCCCTTTACGCATCGCTCCGCAATTGAAAATGCGAATCTCCTATTTAGGACGAGAGACCATAGAACAACAACCCTAAGGTAGACCCCGGGCATAATAAGTTCGTAGGATCTAGGGCCATTGCTTAGCATGCTTTTAGTATAAATATCACCACTGCTCCCTGTGTTCTAACAGGGTAGAGCGTTCCAATTCTTCCTGCTTACTTCTTGGTTTTAGCTGTGATACGTAAGAATCGTCCTTGACTGTTACGTAACCTGTCTTTCCAAGGCCGCTCGAGTATGAAGGATTCCTCATATAACTAACTTCACAATCCTTTCTCTTCCTAAGTCTCGATATCCAACGCCGATCTCAAGATATATACCCGCCTAAGTAGCCATGAAAGCTGTCACTAATCCATGGATGGCGGTTGCTGCAACTGC
The DNA here is from genome assembly GCA_022578875.1 of Hypoxylon crocopeplum. Lineage (NCBI taxonomy): Eukaryota > Fungi > Ascomycota > Sordariomycetes > Xylariales > Hypoxylaceae > Hypoxylon > Hypoxylon crocopeplum. The sequence goes on along the minus strand of MU399622.1, from coordinate 61,619 downwards.
GGTCGTCGTTGGGACGGTGCTCGCGGAGCCTCAGCTCGCCCAGAGCACGAAATGCGTAAGTAGTTGTGACTCTCAGCAGAGAGGACCGTCTTACGTATATCAGTAATCAGTGTTGACAGCCCCGGCAGTGCCATGCGCTTGCAGCAAGTTCTGCACTACACAGCAAGGTCTTGTACCCCAACTCGACGGCGTATGAGGCGCGCATAGATTCAATCTGGTCAATAGATGCAGCCTTAGAGCCCTGGTGTCTGGTGCTCCCAGAATCGACTAGGGATACCACCGAGGCCATCAGGATCATCAATAGAAATCAGTGTCCGTTCGGCATTCGCAGTGGCGGGCATGGCATATTCGCCAACGCGCACAATGTCAAGGATGGCGTTACTATTGATTTTGGTGAACCAGTCTGTTTATCGTGAAGGAGACTCCACACTAATTATTTCCAGGATCCATGAATACCACTACGTACGATTCAAAGACCAACACAGTCTCTATTCTGCCCGGCAGCAGATGGGGCCCCGTCTTCCAGGCGTTAGAGCCGTACAGCATTGGCGTTGCCGGGGGACGCCAAACCACGGTCGGTGTGGCCGGGTTTCTCCTGGGCGGCGGCAACTCGTGGTTTAACAACGCGTACGGCTGGGGCTGCGATACGGTCAAGAACTTCGAGGTCGTGCTCGCCGACGGCCGGGTCGTCAACGCTAACGCTGACGAGAACCGCGACCTGTGGATTACGCTTAAGGGCGGCTCGGGCAACTTCGGGCTAGTAACGCGGTTCGACTTAGAGGGTATTCCCCTTGCCGACCCTACAAATCCGGTCATGTGGGGTGGTAAAATGGTCTGGGACATAAGTGTCATAGACGACGTTATTGATACCTTGGTTGCGTTTGCCGATAACGTAGAGAGTGATTTGCATAGTACTTCGCACATCCTCACTGGGTACGCATCTACTATCGGGTGGGCTCTTATGTGCTCTTTGGACAACATTGACAACAAGCCTAACGAGACAGCCTTTGATGGCTATATGACCATCCCCTCTCTAATCCAATCGACGCTGCGGTCCGACACGCTCTTCAACATTGCCGAGGAATTTTCAGGTCCTGGACGCGCTTAGTATGGCTCACCGTTGCTGAAACTGCACTTTAGATGCTCATAAATTAACCCGAATCGCAGTAACTTTTGGCTCCCTGGAGCCGTCAAGAATGATGCCGACATCTTGAAATATGTCTTTAAGCGCCACGAGGATTTCGTTCAGCAAGTCATCGAGGCCATTCCCCCCAATACAACGTGGAGTAGTCTGTTGCAACTCCAGCCCATAAGCGTGCCAATGGTATCCCATGCTCAAGGGACTAACTCGCTTGGCCTCGAGAGGGAGGCCGCTGGTGGTCCTGGCATCATGACTACTATAGGACTACAGATGGAAACTCCCGAGATCGAGGCCATCATATACCCTCTTGCTCTCGCGTGCGAGATCGACATTGAGGAGTATGCGGCCGCAAGGAATGCGAGATGGGAATATAGGTACCTCAACTATGCTGATTTTACCTACGATCCGATTGCAAGCTACGGAAAGAAGTCTGTCGAGCGGATGCGAGCTGTTTCGGCTCAGTACGACCCTGCGGGTGTTTTTCAACACCTGCGCAAGTCGGGGTTTAAGATTCCCCATTAAGAAAACTGTTTACCATTTCGCGATCAAGTTAAAACGAGAAGACGAATCTGAGGACGTCGCTGTCCGGGAAGTTATACTGCGATGTCTATCACTCTTTTTAACCGATACCGGCTCTACACGAGGTAAAGTCTCTCGAGCCTACTCCGCCGGATGTTCTACTATATATTCGGCGTTATACCTTAAGCTTAATGGGATGCAACTTCGTGTTCTAGATCCTCGAGCACCCAGTAGGTAGTAATGGTTAGTAGACCGAATAAAACGACTCTTTATAGCAGGCTGTTATAACTGGTAGAACACCAGGGGGATAGTGGTATGGGCGATTTCCCCTTCCAGTTCTAAACCTGAGTACCTGTCGCTTAATCTAGGTAAGCAAGAGCGACTTTAAGCACCCTGGGCTCACTTTGCGAGCGAGGGCTAGGTGGTCTAGTGATCATAAGCCTGGAGCATTGTTACGACCTGTACGTGGCCGAGGACCTGGGGCTGTAACTACTACCTGAGCCTTGCGCAGGCTGAGCTCACCCCAGGATAAACTCCTTCCAGCATGGTCCCTCACCAAAAGAATCTGTCTCGTCACCTCTTCCAATCGACCCAATCGTCACTCTCTCATAGTATTTCCCCTTTGGCTCCACTAGCATTACCCGGTATCGCCACTCGTTATCATCTGTGTCCATGTCCTTTCTCTCTGCCCTCACATCCCTCGCCTCGCACAATAACAAGAACTCCCGCTTACATGGCGCCGGATTCTCCTTGAGCCACGCAGTCGGCACCATGACCAGGCCGAGCTCGCCTCCAGACTTGCCAAAGATGCCTAGCTGCCTCCCCGGGGGTGGACCTCCCTTATCCGGCCATTGTGTTTTAGTCTCGGCGACCTCGAACGTCGCCGATACTGTCCAGAACTGCAGGAAGCCAGAGTACGGCCGCGAGCTGATTATGTCGAAGAAGTACCCGGGCGGCTCAGGCGTACCCGGGGCCGTGGGGGTGAGTGTGCGCGGAGTCGGTTCTGTCTGCGAGCAGTCGAAGCGAAAGCGCTTACGAACGGGCCCGCCGTAGAAGTTTCGCGGGGCTCCTGCTGCCATTCCCCCGTGCTTGTGCACAAGGCTGCAGTGAGATTCGTCGTGGCCGTGTCTGTGATACCAAACGATCCAGGTCCGATGTCTCAGAGCCTTCCGGATGGCTTTCATGTCCCGTGTATACCAGTCCCACATCCGTGGAAACACTCCACCCTGCCAACCCGACCATGACCAACTCGGGGCGCCCTCCCGTCGAGTTTGCTCGTGTTTAAGAGGGTGCCACAGTAGGAGCCAGTCGAAGTACTTGACGGGCAGGCCGTGGCAGATGTCGCATTTCAACTGCATCCGAATCTGGCGAGCGACGCCGGCAAAGCCGTTGTAGATGTCGGACTGCTTTGTCAGCTGCAGCTCCGAATAATTCTGTATCGGGCCTTCCACATCGTGGCCGATGTCGTTACCCTCTCCGGCGAAGCTTGGTGACGGCTTCGAGGAAATAACCGATTCATCATCCCACGTGTGCTCCTGGAATGTGAGACCGGATTTGCATTGAAGCGAGACTTGGCCATTGCAGAAGGAGAGAAGCCTCGTGGCGAAGTGTCTTTCCTGGTATCTGAATGAATGTTAGTCGCGCATGTGGTTGGCAACAAGGTATACTTACGTCCACGCTCGGCTGAAATAAGGAAAGCTGCTGCTGCCATCGTGTAGCCTATGACGATAGGCAAGCCGAAACCCCGGTGAAATCTGCTCTATCGGCTGCTTGAATCCTCGCGTGCCGGGCCGAACTCCTTTTATGCCCGAGAAGGCGTCTTGACTTCCGGCAGCACAGATGACAACATAGGCAGCGCCAAACACATAGTCCATCATACGAATAGACTCCATTTTATTCGCCAGAATGGTGCTTTCTTCGCTCGTCATCTTGTGTATGTCAAACTGGTCCTGGAATATGCAAAGACTGTCAACCCACAGATAGCGCACGCTAATATCTCGTGCTGCTGTCGTGGCGTCCTGGATCGTGGCGGGGATCTGGTTCCATATATCCTCTTTGTCGAACGCCCCCGGCTTCTCGAGGTCGGGAAGGTTTTTGGTCGTCATGCAGAAGAAGGGCTCCTTTCCCCAAACATAACTGAGTGCGGCATAGCGAGGATTACCGCTGGCACGAACGATGCAACGATCTTCGAGGTCGATCAAGCGGAAGTCCGGAATGGCACCAGCTGGGTCTGTCCACCCTAGCTGCTTCATGTCAGACGGGTTTCCGCAAACTCTGGAGTGGTTGGTCTCGCAAATTGCAAGCCAGCGTTGGACGAGTCTAAAGTCTATGCGATCAGGCTGAATCGGCCGAGGAAGAAAGCGTCGTGCCTTGGACGGAGCCTTACTCGGGATATCGTTCATGAGGAGTGAGATATCGGGGAAGAGATTCATCTGTTCATGGTCAAGGTACCCCGAACCAGTGCGTCCGTACACCCGAAGAATTCGAATTTCGTTGCGGGATATCCACGGCTGGTTCCGGTCTCTCGTGCCGTCCGTGGTCCAGCACAGCTGAGCCTCCACAGGTAACCCACCGCTGCCCACATCTGGCACCCGATCTCCGCCGAGGGCCAACAGCACCAATCGGCAGAAGGGACAGTGTTTGCGTTGTCTCATATCTTTGACTTGGCCGAGCTCCATGAGATTCGCATCAGGCTGTACGTATCCACCGAAGTCTGGATCTTTGGGCCACACAATGAAGCGACGCCTCTTCAGCCTGAGGAGCGCACAGTCATGGCAAAGCTCATCTCCAGGCTGAGAAACGTGGCCAGGGACAGGAAGCAAGGGCAACTGCGGCGGAATCTTCGCAATCACAAGCTCGTCATCGGCCGACAGGTCGTCGATGTCGCTCTCAGTCAACCAGCCTCCATCAGCCGCCGAAGCATCTAGGACATCGCCCTCATTGCTATCTTCGGCATCGCCCTCTTTCTTTTCTTCCTCCTCCTCCTCCTCCTCCCCCTCATCTTCGCCCCCGTTTATTCTTGGCGGTGGATCCTGGTTCGGGTTTCCTTCATATCGGAGAGCATATTTTGAGGTTCGTTGTTCACTTTGCCCCTTCTGTTCCTTGAGTCCTGTTGCTTCCTCCATCTTAGTTCTGCTTTGTCCTTCTTAGGTCACTCGTTCCCTGTGATCATCAACTCCGCTTCCCTCTGCGCAATTGTTCGTTCGGGCTCCTTCCTAGACTCTATTTCGCAGTCTTCTCGCCAGTATTCCTTAATAGACTCGATTGACCCGGCGTTTCGATGGTTGAGATGGAGTAACGAAAGGCTGAAAAGGCCATGAAAGTTGGGTCATTGAAGCGACCGACACCATAGCATCTCATTCATACTTTTGTTGACATAACAGGTAGCTGGGGCTGTTTAGGCATTGTGATTCTTCCCTTATATGTATACGAGAACGACAAGAGGTGCCTTGGAGATAGTCCATCCCCGCGTCCTGAGTTGACCTTGAATTAAGAGTTAATACTTGTCACATTATCAGAGAGTTATCTGAGCTTGCTGCCCAAGTTCGTATTCCGGCCAGTAAGGAGAGTATCTGACATTCAGCTACGAATTGGCCTGTGCAAGCGAGCGAACATGCATCTGCAGGAGGAACCGAACCCTACCAAATGCTTTCAAGGCTCGATGATTGGTCGAGCGTTGCTACTATCTAACCAGTGGGGGCAGCTTTGCATTGCTGTCTTGTCTAATAGGATCGCTTGAATGACACACTGTTATGCACGCAGTCGAGCTGAATCTCCTAAACGGTTCGAAGACGTCCATTATGCCGGCATCTGTTATCCACTTCCTAAGGAGGACAACGTAGAGGTATCTACCATTTCAAATTTGGAGGAATATCCCCTAGCTTCGCAAGCCATTGAATATCGAGTTTTAATCTAGGGGCTGAATTACCTACCATTCTCTCAATATGCTTCTGTCATGCTGCCAATAGGGAGGGAAACCCACACCTGCATCCCATCGCCGCTGACTCCTGTTTTGATTGTTCAGCTAGCTTGTATCTAACGTGCCTCGTCAGTCTGCAATATCGAATCTGGCCACTATAATGCTACCCATAGCGAAATGGACAGTGCCGGATTCTAGGCTTGAGTAGTAGACCCGATGTCACCCCACCGAATGTTAGAAAATGTAACATGCGTGTCGGGATGCTGAGACTGAATAGCAGAGGGAGTACTCTCGGCAATACTGCAAGGTCCGTTATTGCCAGCGTCGAGCCAGGACATCTGCTGTGCAGCGTCGTTCCAGATACTCATCGCCAACACCACTGTAAAGGATATGTCAGTAACCACTACTGATTCAAGGAGGTTCAAGTCATCACGTACTCCCTCGTCCCAGAGCCTGGCCCATACCAGCAAGCCCACCGGTTGCACCATTACAGCTGGAGATAGTGCCGCCGTTGATTCGCTGCCCGTTCTGGATGTAGACGCGCGTGATTTGCGTCAACGTGCCACTGCCCTGGAATTGCGTCACAACCGTGAACGGCTTGCTCGTGTCGACAGTCCCACCCGTCGCCCAAAGGTTACGCTGGCCGCTGGCGTAGGGGTTGTAACCACAGCCCGCCTTGTCGCAGTTGTTCCCGCTGCACGGGTGAGGCGTCATGGCATTGGCCTTCGCGTTGGCCTCAAGGATGTCCATCTCGTTGCAGCAGAAGCCCTGGCATTGGGCGTCGCAGTAGCCTTGGCCGGCTGCGGCACCGCCCGATGAACCCCCGCCGTCGGCTGCCATCTCCGAGAGATATAAAGCCCCGTTCTCTCCGCAAGGAACCGCTGAGTAGTCGACGTCCACGGAAAACTCTTGGTTGAGGAGCTTCATCATGACGTATTGGCCGTTGGAGTCTAAGAGGTAGATTCGTGGGGACGCTGGATTGAGCGCGCCTCCCGATTGAACGTAGTGATACATCGTCACTGCATCACCAGAGGTAGAAACCCCCATAGCAGCATAATCATCCGCCGTTCTTGAGCCAGCAGAGCCTTGGGCGTATTTGGAATCCTTGTCTAGTACGACAGAGGTGTTCTGTTGAACGCAACCTCCTGAGGTAGTACATGTCCAAGTTGTTAGGGGTGGATGTTGCTCAGAGCTTTGAGCGGCAGCTATGCCAGTTAGCAGCGAGCCTACTAGGCTGGCACAGAGGAGTTTGAAAGACATGTTGTATGAGCTATCCAATGCCTTACAACCCGAGATGAAGATCAAAAGAGCGTAGAGAATAGTCCTTACATCTCGTACCTACCGATCAGCTACTTTTTATCATCAACAACTACGTCTATGTACTTAGGTAAGCATCATACCTCCGCATTTGCATCTATTTAGGCATAGTGTTAGACAGCTATATGCCGGTCCGGCAGTTTAGTATTTTCAATTTAGGAAATCCGGAGAATGTGGGGAGATTGCAACATATAACGGCTGAATGATGGCTATAAAAGCATTGGGTCGCGTATGTCATAAAAAGGAACTTCTTGTTTTTAAAGGCTTGTGTGTCATGTTGGATTCAAGCTCATTTGAACGCTTCATCTCCTTGCTCTTAGCCCTTCAATTATGGATAATACCTTTCCGCGAATGACAGAACCTTAGGGGACCGTACCTAACCTTAGAGTACGGTATACCTTTGCCTTTCCCTTAGGTAGTATGAGTGATGCTATATAGAGACTGATTTTCAGAATGCCTGACGGCTTTCAGTACCTAATTAGCATACACTCGGCGAGTATGGCAGAACGGATAGAATTATGGTTATTCGAAGCTATTTAGAGTATTCGTTAGCCAAACACTACCTCCGCAGACAAATTAAATGTTCTCTAGCCGGAGTGTTGAAGAATCGTCACACTTTCGTTGGCAGACGTCGCATATACGCTAGATGCGAGACACTCAAGATTTGTACAACGGTCTTTCTGCGTTGTGGAAAAGGATAATGTCGCCCAGAGCCTTGTGATCAATAGAAAAATTACGCGAGCACCTTTACAGACGGCCAACATTGTATTTATTTTCACTGGTAAAGGAGCTCAGTGGCACGGTATGAGTGCCGGATTGTTCGAATACCAGGTATTCCGAACAGCTATCGAGTACCTACTCGATAGCTGTTCGTATGCTTCCCAGTCCTCCGTTGTGACCACTACAGAGAGTTCTCTTTGGGGACTATGACGAGGTTCAGACAGTTGAGATGTCTCAAGCGGTGTGTATAGACTACCTGGCCTAATAGCCGTGCCTTCCATTGTCATGTTGTCACATGACAACAGTGCTCGTTCAGGCAAGTCTCTCTTATATAAAAGGCTTTGATTGGCTACCCGAAAAGGTCGCTAATGTCTGTATGCTCTACGTCCACTAACTCCATTAAATCCATAAGGGGCGGCGATGATGCCGATCAGCCGTCACCACCTTTATATCCAGACCAGGAGGAGCTAGCTTATCCTTCTACCTCATCTTGGAATTACTAACACGCTATGTAGGAGGTAGATATTGAAGTACTCGGCGTTATCCCCTACTTCTCGCTCTTCGTCCCAACTACCCAAGTTCACTGTACAACGCCATATATCTATTATAATTATAATCACAACGGCTTCGTTCCTCATTACTAGCTCCTCTAGAGGCCTCGGACTAGCATTCGTCCGCCAACTTACTTCCATTCCAACCTCAGAAGTCAGCAAAGTCTTTGCAACTGCACGAGGAGATTCTCCTGTGTTAGACGAGCTTGCCCAGAAGTCGCCTGGTCGAGTCTTCTTTGTCAAGCTTGACGTTACCAACGAAGCATCCATAAAGCAAGCAGCCACCGAAGTCGAAGCAAAACTGGAAACAAGGGGCTAGATGTCTTGATCAACAATGCCGGTATGTGCGAGTATGCTTCCGACAGAGTTGAGTCGATGTAAGCCTTCCTTCACCAAACGTATCAGGGCATCGATTTATTAACGAGGTACACAGGGATAATCTCGCCGACAGCTTCACCATCAATGTCCTTGGCGTCTACTGGGTGATGAGAACTTTCATACCACTCTTACAAAAGGACACCCTCAAGAAAGTTGCCAATATGTAAGAAGACAACATACTATCTAACCTCTTATCAGCTCTATTAACAAGACCAAGTTCAACTACGCTGGGCTCCATTATAGAAGCTCGCGCGGCCGTTTACTTTCCCGCCCCAGCTTACAAGATCTCCAAAGCAGCAATGAATGCCCTTACCGTCCAGTATGCTCTCGATCACGAAAAGGAAGGGCTTTCATTCATGGCCGTTTTTCCAGGCGTACGTGCCCCTCATCTTCCTTTCTACAATGCTAGATACTGAAATTGTCGTTTAGTGGATGAAACCCGATCTGAGCGGCGGCGATATGGCGGATTTGACTCCCGAGGAGGGCGCCAAAGCTTCACTAAACGTCATTCTTAAACCAGAGCAGGAGTAAAATGGGAAGACGCCAAAGGTTCTCGTCAAGGGTTAGGAGAAGGCTCAGGGACGTAACCAGTACGATGGGACTAATGTTCCATGGTGGATCTAACAATCGGGATTATTGAACAAATTAGAATAAATCAAAAAAATCTTCGTTACTGGAAATTCCCAGTCCCAAACCACCCATGCTAAATAGACACTGAATTTAACATCGATGTTAGCCCATACTTTTCAGCAACTTTCCTGTCTTGCAATCGAGCAAAGGATGTCAACCGCTGATAGGACTCCCTCTCGCACCTATCCGACGCGCCAGAAAGACGCTGAGCTAGAAGCTCAATCTGCCGGATAGCATTAGTCACCAGCATGACGAAAGACCGATGGTCCTCCATACCCTCTGCAAATACGGCCATGAACAACAACGCCTGGATAGTCTCCACGTTCGCAGGCTGCAGGATAAGATCTGGAAGCACCAAGACCGCATTGCGGTAATAGCTCTTAACAAGGTGATTGAATTCGTCTTCCGACCCACGCACCGTCCTCAAGCGCATGCCCATGGCGATCCACGTGCTAAGGATAGCCCATCGTGCCGGATTTCCCGCTGGGTGTGTGCTACTGACCGCGTGCTGCTCGGCATTGAGTCTGACGAGTGTCGGAAGGTCGAAGATTGGACAAATCCCTGTAATCTCGTCATAAGTGTTCTCAAGCGCATATCGAAGCATATATTGCGATACAAGAGGAGCAAACCCTTCAGGTGACTTCTGGTCCTCTTGGGCGGCCCGCTTTAGGTCTTGGAGGGATCGCATATGGTTCTCGGGATGTAGAAACACTGGATATATCTGTCTTAGACGGGATTCCAGGTCAACGGACTCCTCAGATTTCCCGATACCTGCTTCCGTTTCCGGGATAGTTCTCGGCACTGCAAGCGGATCATCATCCTTAGGCAAATTGTACCCGCTATCCTCTAGCACGTCCGTCCTCTGAAGCTGAGCTTCTAATAGATCAACTCGACCTTCTAAGTTCTTGGCACTCCTTCTAACGGATAGGTTTAGTCTCTGCGGGTAAAAGAGTTGGTAAAGGGTGGCTTACTTCTTCCCAGGACCACGCATCTTCCGAACGGCAATATACTCGCAGTGCGAGCCACAGCTAACACACCTAGAACATTCTGGTGATTTTCCATCGCAGCTTATTTTGCGGTCTCTACAGCGTATACAAGCCTGTGAAAGCATTAATCGAGTTTGGATGTGAATGAACAGGAGGGAGGCAAATGTAGACATGAAGAGAATTAAGAAACTCCCTAGGTAGTGTAGAATTTATAACAAATCGCCTCAGCTTCTAGGGAATAGAGAGATCCTTACCATGAAGATCTTTCTACGCTTTCTTTTATTGGCTTCAAGATGAACATTTTGATGCTTACTAGATTCCATCTTGAGAATTGTTGTTGTCGTCCGGGCGACATATATGCCGGAATGCGCCTTCGTCTACTCAAGATATTAGCGATCACAGATGATGCAAGAGACTTAGATCTACGGAATCAGTTTTCGGGTTTATGTTGTCCTCGGAATCAAATCTACAGGATTTGTCAGGCTTCGGGGAGTGCTGCACCTAGACGAATCTAGTTAAGTGCCCGCTGTGCCGCTTTTGCTTCCTGCAGGCCTCACTAACAAGCCGTTCGGTCGCCAGACTCGAAATTGATTCCGTTTGAGTTGGAACGAACATATTAAGCATCTAACGATGAGAATTGGTAATGCTGTCGACTCTCGGAAGGGACCATCTCACGTATATAAGGGCATAGAGTCCGAGATACTAGACTGTATTACCTATAGTTCTACAGTCTTGACATCTTCTATTCTAGAAACCTAAAGGCTTCTATCCAAATTTCGTACATTCTCCAAAATGGTCGTCGTTGCAGTGGCTGGTGGTACCGGTGCTGTTGGTCGGAATATTGTCGAAGCCTTCGTCTCTCAAGAGAAGCATGAGGTTATTGTTCTGAGCCGCAGAGTTTGTCACGCTTGGTTCGACATTCTACTACCCAACTAACACTGAAAAAGGCGGACGCCGCCAAGGAAAAAGAACTAGGTGTTCGAATTGTGGCGACGGACTACAAGGACGTGGCGGCTCTCACGAAAATCCTCGAAGAAAACAAGGTTCATACTGTAATCTCCGCCTTGGTCATGATGCCGAATGCTGCGGGACCGTTGGAGCCGAACCTCATCCGGGCCGCCGATGCTTCCAAAACGACTAGGAGGATGGTTCCTAGCGAATACGGGTTCCCTCAATATAAGGAGTAAGCGCCATACTTGCTAAAGTGCTCTCTGTTATGACTAACTTGCTATCTCGATAGAGACGGGGATATATTCCCTTCAATCCCTATGAAGCAGGCTTCGCTGCGCGCTCTAGAAACCAGCAAAGATTTGGAGTGGACCTTGTTCTACACCGGATACTTCATGGACTACTTTGGGATGCCGAATTTTCCATCCTACCTAACGCCTTACGTGGTGCTCATGGACATCCCGGGGAACACGGCAGCTATTCCGGGTGGTGGTAATAAACTAGTCACCTTCACACACACTTCAGACGTGGGCAAGTTTGTTGCTGCCAGCTTAGATCTCGAAAAGTGGGAACATGTCAGTATCATCATCGGTGATAAGGTAACGATGAACGAAGCCGTTAAGCTGGCCGAAGAAGCGAAAGGTGAGTTGCAAACGCAGCGCCTCCGACGGTTTATTTGTTAAACATGAAATCTTAGGCACAAAATTCACAGTGTTTTATGATGATGTTGAAAAGTTGAAGAGGGGCGAGGTGACAGAGCTGTCTTCGCAAACATCGCTCTACTCCGTCATCCCCAGAGAGTTCGTCCAAGCTATGAGTAGCGCATTTGGAATCTGGGTTGATCGTGGAGACATGGATTTTGACGAGGATATATCGCTGAATAAGAAGTTTCCAGAACTCAAGACTATAAAGCTCAAGGAACTACTTGAAAAGGCGTGGAAGAACTAGGAGCGACTTGAAATGGGGGTCACTTGTTACACTTTCTTTCTCTTCCGCGAGCTTTGAAGCCTGATAAACTGCATCTCGTATAAACCTGACTGGTCATCTCTTGTATGACTCTGAACATAGACAATTACCCCGATATAGTCTTGGTCTTGAAAAAAGGGGTTGCGGTTACCTGTGGATGCTACCCCTAACTTACCCCTGACTTACCCTTTACCCCTAATCCCGGCTTAGATTGTAATGCTTATCGATAGCAGGAACCAAATCATTATCCGATAAACCGCATCGCCAACATTTTGCGTTTATTTACTAAGATAACAATCCAAACTTCTAAGAATAACTTCTTCGCTTTGATGGAACAAATATGTTGACATCGCAATGGGTGTGCCGTCGATGTATCAAGGCATTGGCACAGCCCCGGAATCGCCAATTCCTGCGGCTAGCTAGCACAGGTGCCAAACCATCGAATATCCTCATTTCCATATCTACAGCTGACATGTTCAAAATGCAGATGCAAATACAAATTTACCGCTCATTCTCCTCCAGCGCGCGCGAAACATCGCCGCTGAATATGACAAGCTTGCCAGCGCCCTCGCTAACGACTTTGACACTACGACCGCCAAGCGCGTTGGCGAGTTATCGCGAGTTGCTGACGCCCTGAAAGAGTGGGAAGCCGCCCGATCCTCCATAGCAGAGCTCAACGGCCTTCTGCAGTCGCAAGATGCAGAGTTACGAGAATTGGCTAAAGATGAACTATCCACGACCAATGCAAAGTTCAACACGCTAGCCACCGCTCTGTCGTCCTCCCTCACTCCACGCGATCCCTTCGCCGATATGCCCTGCCTGCTCGAAGTGCGCCCCGGACCTGGTGGGATGGAGGGCCGTTACTTTGCAGACGCCGTGTTCCGCATGTACCGGCAGTATTGCTCGCGCAAGGGCATGCGAACGAACATATTAAAATACGAAACAGTTGATGGCGCCGAGTCTTCCACGGGCGCCTCGACCGAGTCCCCACTACAAGAGGCGGTCCTTGAAGTCCTAAATGCAGGCGCGTTCGACCAGTTCCGGGGCGAGGCGGGCATCCATCGGGTGCAACGCGTACCGTCGACGGAGACGAGCGGGCGCACGCACACGAGCGCCGTGGCCGTGTGGGTCCTTCCGTCATTTCCCGAGGACGAGAACGACATGCCGAACGAGCAAAGCTTCAACGACCCCAATAGCATCTTCTACGTGGACGCGCGCGAGGTCAAGGAGGAGAAGATGCGCGCGAGCGGCGCGGGCGGCCAGCACGTCAACAAGACCGAGAGCGCCATCCGCCTGACCCACGAGCCCACCGGCATCACCGTGTCCATGCAGGACTCGCGGTCGCAGCACCGCAATCGCGAGTCCGCATGGACGCTGCTGCGGTCGCGCATCGGACAGCGCCGCAGGGAAGAGAGAGAGGCGGAGGCGTGGGCGCTGCGCAACAGCGTGCTGAGCAAGGACAAGATCACGCGCGGCAACAAGATCCGGACGTACAATTACAGCCAGGACCGGTGTACAGACCACCGCAGCGGCTTAGACGTGCACAACCTGCCGGACGTGCTGGAGGGTGGCGAGACCCTTGACAAGATCATTGATAGCACGAGAGAGTGGCTTGTACAGCGCGATATCGAGGCACTCATCGCGGAGGAAGAGGCTACTACGACTACTGCGAATAAAGGAGTGAAGAAGGGGAAGAAATGATTCTACTCCTACTTTACTCGCATGTTATATTGTGTACCACATCATTGTGTCAATCGCGACATAGAGGTATACATCTATATAAAGTACCTAGGCGTATAGAATGTCTATGATGAAGCTTGCTCCAATGAGATATCGACTATTTATTATGATATTTTCGTGATTTTAACTTACATCCTCAGCTCGAAGCATAAGTCCTATCTTCGTTCCTCGCTCAAGAAGAGGCTGCTTACACGCCCTCTTTCGCTATACCTAGATAGACCACGCAGCAGCTAACCAACGCCACGAGTCTTATAGTCTTATTTCTACCTCGGTAGCGTTTGATCGACCATAAGCCCTGAAGCTTGTATTAACTACGGCGAATGCCGTGTTAAGTGATCCGGCCGAGTTCACGCCGAATCCCACACCTTCTCCCGTTCCGCTATCTCTTTCTAGAAGTTCTAGAAGCCGGCCCAAGCCGTCCTTTCTCGGCTATGACGGAATGATCGTCGTTAAGGCGTGTTGATCTCCTCAACTCGGAAACACGCGGATCGAGTACCTACCAACATAGGTACCTTTACCTCCCGTTCATAGTGTATGACACCCTTCAGGCCACATCGATTGAATTTTCCCGTCGAGTGTCTATCCCCAACCACCTTTACTGTTTCAGACAAAACATCACCAGCCCAATCGGAGCAAAGTAGTGACATTGCCACCAATAGTCGCGATAGAGCTTGCAGAAGCTCGTGTTCGTGCTGTAGGACTTCAGCTTCTAAGTTGACAGTGGGATGGCGCCAGACAACCATAGCTAATTGCCTGGCCTTATCGAGGAGCTCCCTAGCGGTGCCTGTCTGAGCTTCCTAAACAGGCAAAACAGCCTGACAGGAACGGCGTCTCTTCCGCCTCTTTTTCCCCGCAGATAAGTTTTCTTTTTCTCGGTAAGGGAATTTCAGGATCGACGACCAAATTAGAAGAGAAGGATTGGAGAAGAAGCTCGGTCCTTGTTTTTTTTGTTTACATACTGAGATATACAGTACAACTCTCGCCGCCTCATGCGAACATAAACAGAGATCTTCATAACATCATCGATATCGAAGTTCAATACCCAGGTTTGTTATAGCTCGTGCGCAAGCGTCTTCTACCCGCCTCGTTCTCTTCTTCCGGTACGGGATTACGCTATCCTGCATCAGGGAAACATCATGCACATTCTCCCATCTGGGCAATGCACGAAGGTAGCATTGGGGACATGGGGACATGGGGACATGGGTTTGGATCGCCCGCCTATTTGCTATCTTACATGAGCTGACGAGCTACCTACCTATCGCAGTAAAAGTGCCTGCCAAGCGAGGGCAGCAAACCATGGCGAATTTGTGCACGGCAGCACGTCGTGATACTTTTAATATCCCAGTTACTTACATAGTAGCATCGCCGGCCCTCCCCAGCCCAGCCCGTCCATTGATTGCCAATTGATCCACCCCGGATTCTTGGATTCTTGGATTCTGGAAGCCCAGAGATTGGTGGGCGCGGCACGTCGCTTCTTCTCTTATTATTCGTGTTTTCCCCTTCCACATTCTCAGAAGGGACAACAACTTCTCCAGGATCTTGGCGTAGTCGATTCATTCTCTTGGTCTTGTCTTGGAAGATTGGGAATTCGAGACATCAGCCACCAAATCTAGTTGGGGGTCCGGACCAAATTTTAATCTCGCATATTCCGTCTACACACTGACCTCTGTGTCGCGGGTTCGTACATAAGCGACAATGCATTGGTCGAAGCTCGTGTCCGGGCTGCTGCTATCCGCGGCGGCCGTAACAGACGCGCGGAGGAGCTTTCAGCACGTGGGCAAGAAGGACATAACACCCAAGTCCCCGGCACAAAACCAGCACGAGTATCTTCAGCACTACCTTGCCACGCGACAGGTGCCTGTGCACAAGTTCGCCAACGAGAACACAACAAGTGCGGACTCATCTAAGTCTGTTCGGAGAATAAACATGTAGCTAACCAGTAGCAGAGTTCGCCGTTAATGGCACGGGCATCCCAGATGTCGACTTCGATGTGGGCGAGTCATACGCCGGATACCTGCCCATCAGCGACAAGGCGAATGACACCAACGAGCTCTTTTTCTGGTTCTTCCCCTCGTCGACACCAAACACAACCGAGAAAGAGATTCTGTTGTGGCTCAATGGCGGTGTAAGTCTTCGTATCTTTGTCTTACGCAGCTCGCTAGCTGTAATGGGTAATGAAAGCAGACTAATAAAAAACAGCCCGGATGCTCCTCCTTCGAGGGCCTATTACAAGAAAACGGGCCCTTCGTCTGGCAATATGGCACGCTCAAGCCGGTGCCGAACCCTTGGGCCTGGAACCGGCTGACGAACGTAGTATGGGTGGAGCAGCCCATCGGCACGGGGTTCTCAAGGGGCGAAGTGACAGCGACGAGCGAGGAGGACGTGGCGGCGCAGTTCCTAGGGTTCTGGAAGAACTTCATGGACACCTTTGCGCTGCAGGGCTACAAGGTGTACATCGCCGGCGAGTCGTACGCGGGGCTGTACTGCCCGTACATCGCATCAGCCATGCTGGACCAGAACGATACTACGTATTACAACGTGTCGGGCATGATGATCTACGACCCCGTGCTCGGCGACGACGTGGTCCAGAACGCCGCCACCACCGTGCCCTTCGTCGACTACCACCGCAGTCTCATGACCTTCAACGACTCCTTCTCCGCCCACATCCACGACCTGCACGACTCGTGCGGCTTCGCCGACTTCAACGCTAGGTACCTGACGTACCCGCCGCCGGGCCCGCAGCCGCCCAACTACGCGCGCAGCGTTAGCCGCGAGTGCCGCGGCCTGTGGGACGAGGTGCTCGACGAGGCGCTCAGCGTCAACCCGTGCTTCGACGTGTACCAAGTCGCCACGACATGCCCGCTGCTGTGGGACGTACTTGGTTTCCCGGGGACCATCGGGTACCTGCCCGAGGGCGGGGAGATCTACTTCGACCGCGCGGACGTCAAAGCCGCCATCCACGCGGACCCCAACACAACCTGGGAAGAGTGCTCATCAGACGACGTCTTCGTCGACGGCGACTCATCGGACCCGTCGTCGTGGCGCGTGCTACCACACGTCATCGACGCGACGCAGAAGGTCATCATCGGCCACGGCACCCTCGACATGATCCTACTGCCCAACGGCACCTTACTCTCGATCCAGAACACGACGTTCGGCGGGCAACTCGGCTTCCAATCCGCACCGGTAGAGCCGTTCTTCGTGCCCTTCCACGCCCTCAGCACCGCCGAAGAAATCTTCGGGTCGACGGACGCCGTAGCGCTCGGCTCCATCGCGGCGGCGGGGGTGCTCGGCACCGCGCACACGGAGCGCGGGCTGACGTACGTCAGCATCGACCTGTCGGGGCACATGGTGCCGCAGTACGCGCCGAGCGCCGCCTTCCGGCAGTTGGAGTTCCTGCTGGGCCGCGTGGACAGCCTGAGCTCGACCCAGGCCTTCTCCACCGAGCCCGGCTACCCGCAGCCCGCGGCCGACACCCTAGGGAACGGGACGGGGCCCGCGACGTTTGACACGGGGCTTGCTGGGAACGGGACTGCTGAGGTGACTGCCAGTGCGAATACGCAGAACGCGGGTGTGAGGATGGGAGCGAGTGCGATGATGGTTGTAGCTGCAGTAGGTGCTGCTGTGTTGATGAATCTGTGATATACTAGCTAGGTACATAACTATAGTAGAGGTATTCTTGGTTTAGTAGTAGGTACCTTGGATATGTAGTTACGGGCTTCACTCATCCTAATCAGGGGATATAAAATTGGAGAATAAAAGTCTTACAATGTTTGATTACTGCTATTCTCTAGCCTACTGCCCAAGTTTCGTTTATGATATTGCTCTGAGCAACAAGAAAAGAGTAGGTGTGACCATCATTCTTAGCTCATGGTATTAAATCCTATACCTACATAATTATCCTCGTCTGCTTATTAAATATGGCAGTAATAATCATGATGTATCTACTTCGTAATATATCGGTGGTATGTCACTTGCCAAGGGTAGTAGTCATTTGTGTCAAGAGCAGTAAGATATCTCAGATTTGAAACCGATCATTATATAAATCGCAACCTCATATCAAAGACCTCAGATACTTGAAACGTGGTTTGATTGTAATACATGAGGGGAGTATAACGAGCGAGCCACGCCATACCATCTTAGCGAGTCGAATCGTAACGCTTTAGAACCCCAAAAAAGCATGTCTTCCCCCGTCCTCCCTTTTGATATCGTGCGCAGTCCAAGCTCCAATTTGCGTCGTAATCAACCAGCGAGTAACTATCCTCCCATCGCGTTTAACTCCCTTCAGCGACTTTCCCCAACGCCTTGCTAATTTGAAATATCAAACATGGATATACAGGAATATTGTGACATAATCTTCGCCAGGACGGATAATCACTGGTCGAAGACGTTCTTCCCCTCTCGTCGTCGTAGCTCCCTCAACACGGCAACTACTCCGTTGTTCCGCAGTCGTTCCAATACGATGCGCATACCGTCTCGCGATTTAATCATCTGATCGTCTGTCTTGTTGGAAGCGATAGATTCGATACTGCTCTGGATCCGTTTGGCACCCCATCCGGAAATCCATTCGCCAAATCGTCGAGGGCCAGGCTCATCACCGACATCTGTAGATTCGAGCACCGCTTTTTCTTGTTTCTTGCCACCAAGTGTAGACCGGTATGAGAAGGTGGTTGTGACAAATGTGTTTGGAGATAGTGGCCTATGCGGTGTGGAGACAAGAGGGCGAGCAGCCGTCTCATCTGAGTGCGGTGTCGATGCGACATGGTCAGGAGGAGTGGTTGAGTAGTGCTGCTGTTCTACTACACTCAAGACTCCAGTGTAGTTCAAATTCCGACTCTCCGTCTTCATCCAACCCTCCCTGATATCCACGACGCTAGTCTCGAGAACATAGCTTGACTTGTCGCCTCCCCCTCCAGTGACACTACTTGGTAGGAGCTTGACCACAGCGGATGGTAAGCGAGTCTTCTTCATGTGGATGCGCGTCGTGTGTAGCCGACCAGTGTTCGGGTCGACATGCGACGAGACGGTATCAGTCGAGAGTACATGGCTCGAAAAGGGATTGAGCTGAGGCGAATAGTATCGGAGGAAGAATGCTAGGGTGACGGTGGGGAATGGATGAGAGTAGGTATGGTTCGTCGTATGCGTAAGGACCATTTTCACTGGTGGCGATTCGACCTATTCTTATAAATCTCAGGTGTTTGGTGGAATATCGATAACCTCGGTGTAGAATGGAGCAGACTCGAAAGCGGTAGATAGGGTATTCAAGAAGGGTATCGTCAGGTTTGGATGATTAGACGTCCCTGTAATCTTGATACCTATATCGACATGAGGCTGAATCTGAGGGTTCCGATGCGACCCGCCTCGAAACCGAACAGAAATGAATTTGTATTTCCTTTTCCGACTTCACAAGTGGATATCGCCTTCAATCGAGGCTAGATAAATGAAGTTTAGGCACTCATCCGTAGTAGGTAAAATAGCACGAGTGCCCTAGCTAGATAAGGAACGAAGGAAAGGGGGAGGAGATAGAAAGAAAGAGAGGGGGGAAAGGAGGTGGTGATGCGAGGTGATGTGATGTGTGAACGATAGAACATTCGACGCCGATCAATCCGCCTAAATCTTTAATCTACAGCACATTGATCCGACGCCGAGAAGACGGTCGGATCTGTTTTTGATTGGTCGGACTTAAACAGAGTGCGGGGAAAGCTTGGCCCGTGGGTGGCGATGCCCAACTTAGTTATTGTTAGCCAATCAACGCTCAGCATATTTAGTCTCTCTTCCGTCTACGTGAGCATCTTGATTGGTTTATACATTTATATGTACAGGTAACTTCCTATTCTTTTATCTACCTACCCTTTCTGATAAGTTGATGATGATCGAGACAAAGAATTATGGATGAATAGAGATCCTTGTTTTCATACTCTTTGTAATTCATCATCGGCAGTCGCATGACACCTCTATGGACGGCTTCGTTTCGTTGGCCCTCGAGCACTTGGACACTATTGCTAGTCAACATATCACATATATGTATAGGTCCATGTTGACTTTACAGTGTCCTAGGTGTAGCACTGAATCAACTCATGATCCAGGCCTAGCATCTACATCTTATCATTATCTACTGATCTCACCTCGCATCTATCGATAGACTGCGCTACAGCTTGCAGAGCTAGTAAAGAAACTTAAGAACCTCGAACGAATACAACTGCGGCCACATTGATCATTAGCGATCTAGTTTCATATAAAAGTTGAATAGCTAGATCTATGTTAGTTCGCAACAGCTACAGCAAGCCGGGGGTTGGAAGGAATCACAATAGTAGGTAGATAAGAAGCTCGACATTGGCTTATCATTATCGTCCCTCACAGCCATAGTATTCTAACCCTACGGTAGATTTGGTTTCTTATTCGCCATTACGTAGAAGCGCAGATATACTGCCTCTCGTTCATCATACGGATGATACACAATCCGTGTAAGTACATGACACAAATTCGATATTTCTGGCTTGGAGACATCCCTCTAAGTTTATAGACATCAATATAATACCATTACGAATAGTTCAGAATTGTATGTCTATAATGCCGTCTACACCTCTTACATCGCATGTCATACCTCATGTCACGCAAAGTACCTAGGTATCGCATCAGTAATCGGAATGCGAACGAGCGATGATTGGCCAGAGGCCGTTGTGGCGTGAGCTACCCTGCAAGGTTCGTTAGCCCCGGCACGTCCCGTTTACATCATCAGCGCCTCCGGTTATCGATTGATCATCTTGAACTTTTCAACCTTCAAGCAAACCACCACCAATTCCTCAGTATCCGCCCAGCTACACGCGAAAATTGTCCTGGATTGCAGATATTCATATCAGAATGTTCTCGCGACCGTTATTTTCGGCCGTACGTCTCTCATATCTCTCACAGCAACCCTGACTAACGGTAGCAGACCCTGCGGCAAGCCGCCCGGCCCGTAGCTAGACAGACCACGTCCGCCTACCTCAGACCCTCACCCTTCCTCACAGCCTTCCAGAGGAGGTTACTATCCGATCAAACACGGCAAGCGATCGAGAAGGCCGTTGCATCCGCGCCCGTAGTTCTATTCATGAAAGGTACACCAGAAACACCGCAATGCGGCTTCTCGCGCGCCAGCATCCAGATCCTCGGCCTACAGGGCGTAGACCCCAACAAATTCGCCGCCTTCAATGTCTTAGAGGATGATGAGCTCAGATCAGGTACGGCCCTTTATTTGAATGGCGCATGCCGGAATGGGAGATTGGTTACTAACGTCGTTGATTCGTTCCAATAGGTATCAAGGAATTCTCAGACTGGCCCACGATCCCACAGCTCTACATCGACAAGGACTTCGTCGGCGGATGCGACATCCTCGTCTCTATGCACCAAGACGGCTCGCTAGCCAAGATGCTCGAGGAGAAGGGCGTACTGGCACCGCTGGACCCCGGGTCCGAATCTAAGGAGGGGAGCAAGTGAAGAGAAGCGTATAAAACATCAAACCGATCTCCGAGATAGAACATCCGGTTATGAGGGACGAGATTTGTATGATTTGGGTATATATTTAGACGTCTATATGTACTTTATACAGTGGTGCAGCATTGGCCCATACCACCGAATACCTACCTGCGCCTCCATGTGGGGAGAAGGACCATTTCTGGATACGTCTCGCAGAGACAAAGGAACGAGAATAGACACGTCTCTACTCATAATCTATCAGACAAGTACTTGGGCACATATATTGCATAAGGGCTCAACCGCATCTCGCGGTACAATGTCTCTGCCAACGTCGTTTCTCTACGTTATATCTAGTCTCCTTCGATTTTATTCTATCGTAGGTCTAGAACATTACCCCTTGGCATCCTACTACATCCTCACAAGCTCATCTCTCCTACATATCCATATAAGCTCTCCCGCTCACTCACAGGGGATACGCAGCCCCATCACCCCTAGGATCACTCCCAGCAGACCAAACCCCAACATTCTCGATTGGGTCAACGCTCCAGCGGATGATCTGCCCGCGGCCGAACTGCGAGCGCGCCATGTCCGTCACGACCTGGACTTCATGCCCCAGCTTCTTCAGCCCTTCTACAGTCTCGGCCGGCATGCCCTCCTCGACGTAGACGGCGCGGTCCGCGGCCCCGCCCTGGCTCATGCCCGACCCGATGCACACGCGCGGCGCGTCCAGCGCCTGCTGCGGGCTCAGGCCGCCTACTACCTGCCCCAGCAGCACCTGCACGTGGCCCTGCGGCTGCATGAACCCGCCCATGACGCCGAACACGCTGTGCAGCGAGCCGTCGTGCAGGTTCGTCACCGCGGCCGGGATGATGGTGTGGTAGGGGCGTTTTCGGGGGGCCAGGACGTTCGGGTGGTCGGCCTCCAGCGAGAAGTTCGCTGCTCGGTTTTGTAAGGTGAAGCCGCATCCCGACGGGATGATGCATGTCCCGAAGCCCCCGTAGTTGCTGTTGATGAAGGAGATGGCGTTGCCGTCGCGGTCGGACACCGCGAAGTACACCGTGTCGCTGCTCTGCAGCGCGGGGGACCCGTGGTCGACCAGCTCGGAGGCCTTGGAGGCGTTGAACAGCGCGGCGCGCTGCGCCAGGTACGCCTGCGAGATGAGCTCGGGCGTGGGAACCTTGGACACGTTGGGGTCGGCGACCCACCAGCTGGCGTCGGCGAAGGCGATGCGCAGGGCCTCGACGACGGTGTGCAGGTAGGGCGCCGTGTTGAAGTCGGCCGCCGTCCACGTCGGGATCACGCCCGCCGCCTCCAGCTCCTGGATGATGCCCAGCGCCATCAGCGCCACGATGCCCTGGCCGTTGGGCGGGTGTTCCCACAGTTCGAGGCCCACGTCTTTTTCGTCGGCGTCTCCGCCTAGCACCTTGTCCTTGAGCAGCTTGCCCACGTTCTGCCCGCGGAACTTGAGCGAGATGGCGTCGACCGGCTCAGTGCCTGTTTCCATGTGGTGTGCCAGGTCGTCGAGCTCGAGGTGGCCGCCTAGGTCCTGTACTACCTTGACGAGCTCGGAAGCGATGCGGCCCGTGTAGAACCCCTTTTTGCCTTCCGTGGCTACGGCCCGGAATGTCTGGGCCAGCGTCGGGTTCTTCATGATCTCCCCTGCCTTGGGGGCGCGCACGCCATCTGTAGCACTCGGATCCTTTTTAAGCATCTCACTGCCGTTTGGAGATGCTGTGCGGATCTGCCGCTCTGATCTATCCCACTTTTGAGAATGTCTTAGTCTTGTGTGGTGCCTATGGCTATACAAACGGCGAAGGGCTACTTACAAAGAATGCGACTCCTTCTGAGACGGGAAAGCCCTTCTCGCCGAGCTCGATCGCGGGCGCTAAGACCTGCTCTATGGACACCTTGCCGCTGCCGAACCGCTCGACTGTGTCGCACCACCCGGCCGCAGCTCCGGGAACGGAGACGGCGTGCACACTACTCATGGGGATCTTGCCGAACTCACCGTCCTTAAGGCCTAGCGAGTTTCGGATCGTCTCGAGCGTGCACTTGTTCCCTGAGCGGCCCGAGCCGTTCATGGCCGAGATCTTCTTAGTCTTCGCGTCGTAGAAGAGGCAGAACATGTCGCCGCCTATACCCGTGGAACACGGCTCCGTCATGTTTAAACCAGCAGCTAAGACATCAATTTAGTGGCTTGCACTCTTTATAACACTATGACAATACTATTGTCCAGGTATAAGTCCTGCTAGGTACGTACCAACGGCCACAGCTGCGTCCTAGATCGATTTGTGAGTATTCTATAAGATATGCTTAAGATGGTGAACACATACGGCGCAGTTACCGCCCGCTTCTAGCACCTCGATGCCACATTTTGCGGCAAGGGGTTGCGAGCACGATACGATTCCCTTGGTACTGTGGACCACACTTCGACGGCTAGGAAACTTGGAGAACACGTGTGACTCTGGAGGGAACACGGATGGCGTTGTGAGAGGCATGGCGGGCGGAGAACAATAATACTGTCGATGTCTCTTGTCTAATTTACCTATAGTATTATATGCAAGTATGAGCCTGTGTCGTTAGATGAGCGGGGTATAAACTGTCAAAGAGATCCCTAATCCACGACGGCATAGACGGACGTCAAGATAGTCTAGGGCTCAAGTCTCGGGTAGATGGGAATCAACTTCAAGGTATAGGTAGATAGCCGTGGAGATGTATGTCTCTACCCGTTCCGCTTGTACCCAGATGCCTAACCTGCCTGGGGCAAATGCTACCTAATAGTCTTTGTGTAGCGCAATCGGGGGCCCGAGTTTCGGAGCCGCCCGTTCAATCCCGGCTTCGGTTACCTGCCAATTCGGGACTAAAAGTATGGCCAAGATAACGGCGTTATACTTAGTATGCTGAGAGTCTAGATAATAGTATCATAGATGTTATGAATAACTCTTCTACTTCATTTATATAATATCAACCGTTCCCCCCTATTCTACGGACGACTCCATCATCCCCTCCGCATTCAGCCCTAAAATGCATACATCTAAAGTTGGGCAGCAACATGCTGCTCCTCAGTCCCCTCCGGCCATAAAGCCGGGCCAGGGGTCGTGTAATTGGTCAGGAACGACCAGAACACCGGGATCAGCACGCCCGGCTCGTCACCCTTGTACACCCCGGGAATCTTGACTAGCGGCCCGAGTTCATCGTCGCCCACGCTCACCCCCGTACCACTTGCGGCAATCACTCTGATCTGTGCGCACGACACATAAAACTGTGCGTTCGCCCACTTATGCGCGGCGTGCAGCGCCAGCCCTTCAGCTCGCAGGAGGTACTCGCCGGGCGGCGTCGAGGGCGGCAGTGCGAACCGGAAGGACTGGATGTTGTGCGTGGCCCACGTGAGCTCCTCCTCTTCCTCGTTATTACCACCGCCCTGCACACTACCGCCCGCAGTTTCTGAAGCGGTAGTATTAGCAAGCGACGTCGTGAGCGAGTAGATCCTCGCCCAGTCGCACTCCCCACCATACTCAGCGGCGAGGCCAGGCGCACGGGACAGGTACGCCTGCTGGATACCGGGGTGGCCGAAGTGCTCGTTGATAGCGAAGCCAACTTCATCGCCAGTGTGCACAGTGTACGTCTCGGAGGGCTGCGCACCGACGTTGCACCGGAAGTCGGTCGCGTTCACGTTGGTGAGCGGCGCGTTGGAGTTGTTGTGGTGCCGGACGTACTGCCAGGGCTCGCCGACGACCTCGCCGTTGACGATCAGCTGGCTGTACGTCCAGTGTGCGAGCGCTAACGGTGCGCAGCTGGCGAGGAGGGCCAGGAGACAGGGGACGGTTGTAGAGAGCATCTTGCAGGTTCACGCTGGTGGCAGTTGTGAACTACACTGGCGCGGACGGCTCAGAACAGAAGAACTGGGTTTCTCTCTTCCAAGTTTGTTGTTAGGCATTGGGCAATCCACGCCTTATAAACGGATCTCGAGCGGGCAGGTTATCGTGCATTTTACCCATTCTTTGATACTCCTTGGTGATCTCGTAGATCGACTCCCAAGCTAGCTGGTTGAAGATGCCATTGGACCCATCTTCACGAAGCCATGCACTTTATCCCTATAAACCATAGGTTGGGCTGTGATGTTCGACCCGGTCCATCTAATTACATACATAGAGGCTAAATGCGAGTCAATTCGCAACCAAGTTTCAGTAGAATATCCTATTACAACCCAATCGTCTTAAAGGCCTAAAAGAGAATGCTGAATAGCGTACGAGGTAGAATTAGAGGAGTGAAAGAATACTCGAGCGAGTGAGTTTTAATGATATTCTTTGGGGCCCCATTTCGACCGCTATTAATAATCCGACCCCTGAACAAAAAGGGGGGCAAAAACTAAAAACATACAACACCAGGGATTCGCTGGTCGTCACCGACCCAACTACTGATCTGGCCGTACCTGGCTTATCTATGGGAGAGCGGACGGGATCCCGAGTTTTCCAAGTCGTATGGTCGTATGTGACAGTACGGGTTCCTATTATGGTTTATATACTTGCGACCGGCACATCTAACAAACTAGTAAGTCAGGGGGGTCTTAGAGGAACATCACGGGAAGGACACCGCAAATCTTGGCACTCAATGACAATTACATTACATCTTTCAAATAGAAGTCTCGTATCAATACCTAGTGATCTAACTATGATCCCCTTATACACATGTCCTCATCATCTTCTTACGTACCTAGCGTACGCTATGGACGTCTCTCTCTGTCCCAGGGGGGCCAGCCTCCCCAACATTATAATCCCAACGTCGTCTGTCCATATTCAGATGCTAGCTCAGTACCGCCGACGTTGCGGAATAGACCGTGCCAGGACCACGAACCCCAAGAACAACATGAACAGAAACGCAACCAGGACCCAATCAGACTTATCAGCAGGGGTGCCCCATCTCCCGTAAGAATGCCGCTGGGATATATCGCGATAGAAATAGGGGCAGGCAGCCGTGGCAGAGTAGAGTGAGCTGAGTATCAGGAAGAGCATGATGGCGACCAGGAACTGTACCGCGCAGCCAACCGCCGCAATAATGATCTCCGGGCGCGTACCGTAGCTAGCTACTTGCACTACGCGGAAGACTCGATCCATGGCGATTAATTTTGTTCGAATGTCGATGATAGAGGTGTTGTCATTAGATACGACTGAGAATAAGCAAGGGAATAATCGGCTTTAACTATGTGCTTGTTAAAGGAGGGTCTTTGTAGATGTGTCTATGTGCAATTTAGGTAGCAGTCAATGAACAATGTCGTTGTCCTTAGTTTATCACAAAGCACACGTCTAGTTTCTAACTCGAAATACCCAGTGGCACGGCTTTCTGAGGCCTTTATACTACGTGTAGAATGAGGGCCAGTATTTGTTCAGGGTCATTCAAACGCTCAACTCTGTATCAGAAGATGTCGCGCACTACGTGTATTCCGTGATTTGGCATGTCAAACTTCGCTTCGCCATGACACATCCATACATAACTAGGATGCAAACAGTCACACCAAGCCCCTTACTCTGTCAAGCGGTTATCAATGTAGGCTAACTAATCATATGTCACCTTACTCCTTTGGCTTTGTAGGCGATATGATTTCTTGCCCATATATCTCTGTCAGCTGTATCTGTATTTGCTATCGGAAGTTTTACAGGACTACGTAACAACTGAAAGAAAAGAAATTTCGCCTAAAGTATTGTGGATGTTTTTCAAGGCAGCTCTATCATATGCGTGTAAGGAATGATTTATTAACGCTTTGTCTTGAAAGGCTTGACAAGATTCTGTGTAGACTGACAACGATCTCTACGCGTTTGGCGGCAACTGCTACACACTCTCTCCCATATTATTCTCCGGATTATCCCTAACCACTATTCATCGGTGTCTCCAATATGCCTGGGCGGATAGTTGATCAGAACGCATAACAGCAACGTCATAAGGCAGTGCAAACTTATGGGCGCCTCCGCTTCGATGTATGTGTTCCGCCAGAAAACTTCGAGAAGCAGACAAGTACCTAGCGAAACCACACAAAAGCCTAGCAAATGTAATGAGTCAATAGAATTCTTGCTAGGAGCTATGATTGCATGCTAATGGTTGCTCGACAACTGCTGCAACTATCTGGATCGATGGCAATAACTGGAGCTTCGAGAATAAGGGGAAAGGCTACACCGACACTGCAGGGCACGTTGCCGACTCATAGCACGATGGCTTGGACGGTGTGACATCCATACGTTGCTCTTATAATATATTTCGACATTTCGACGCTAGACGGCCATGCTGACTATTGACAGTCAGGCAATGGGATGGGCGTGTTCGGCTTCCTAGCTACCGGCGAAGATGTGACTCCCAACGTAGGTCTGGGATCAAAGACAACGTCCATAGCGTTCGCAGATATCTGACTTGAGTGGCCATGACGGGAGAGAGTTCTGACGGCAATTATCCTGCTCCAACTTGCAGACTTTCGCGACGAGAAGGGCGAGGTACTGTTCTGGTAGCCAATTGTCAATCGCTTGCATTTTCCCCGTCTAGATGCCTAAACAAGATTTGAGAGATGCATTACGAGTAGTTACTGAACTCAGGCACAGTCGTCAAGACTACGGAGCAGCTACATTCCCTCCCGATAGAGATGTAGATAGATGTTCGCCGGGTCGCAGATAACAACAACAGCAACACATTCGAAGCGATCTATGCCTTCGTTGCGGTTATCGATAGCGAGAGTTCACCTAATGAGAGGATGGAATGGAACGAATGGGTTAGGTACAGGTGAGGCGGAACTCGGATTGACGGTGGTGAGAAAAACAGCAAAAGGAAAAAACAATAAAAAGGTTTGTATTCACTTTGATGAGTGTGCAGTTCCGGCCTGGAACATATTGGTATGCTCACTTTCGTATGCAAGTGCCCTCGTAAAACCCACGTTGCAAGTTCCTGGGCTCGAACCCGGCGCGCTTCGGGTTGAACGTGCAGTGGATGGGCGTCCCCAAACCACAGCACTACCCAGGAACTGCGAAAGACAATAGTTTGTTTGGCCTTATAACTTATGCGTGGGCCTTTTAGTAAAGCATTGACCTCATTCCGCTGCGCGACTGCCTTTTCAAATGGGCTCTTTCCTTTTCCTATTCCTCGTTAAGAGGGTAGGCGCTAACTGTTTCTTTAACGCCCCTTTAACCGCTCGGCCCTCCCCTTTTCAGTGAGGCCCTTAGAATCTACGTTCCTATAGTAACTTGTTAATCAACATAGATACATGTATAGAAACAGCTTTTAAGTAGTGTTTATGTATACATAGTGAAATACTTCACGTTGATCGCTTTATAGCTATCAGTTTCCTGGACTAGGTAGCTCCTATGGTATCAAATACACTCATTCGATACCAGGGACTACGCTATAAAGATTTCCGGCGCACAGAAAAGAACCGGCAGGTACGCCCATAAAGTACGAGAATAATTCTCTTGCTATGTTGTGAGGGTACCTAGGTATGGAGGTGGAGGTTGCTTAGCGACTCGAGGACTAGACTCCTCTATTCTGTCTCGTCCCGCCGTTGTTATTTCTACACACTGGCACCTGACAGCCAGCCCTAAACTTTTCAATTCGCTAATATCTTCTCATCAATACCGTTCATTGATCATACTCTTCATCAACCATACCTCGCGCCGATAATACAATTCGTTGCCAATATCTCGCGTCGTCAACACCTTTCATCAATCATCCTCGTTAATCGTATATCGCGTCGTTAACGCCCTTCATCAACCATACCTTTCGTTGATCGTACCTCGCGTCAAATAGACGTCGCGTCGACCTACTTCAACTTGACCGTACCTCACCTCGACCATACCTCGCGTCGACTGTACCTTTCATCAAACAGACCCCTTTCATAGACCTTTTGTCCACATTTCGCCAAACAACCTCGCGTCGACCACACCATCAATCAACAAAGCATCAGAGCAGCCAACATGTCATTTTGGTCGCTTTATGATGGGGCTGCGGCTGGCGTCCCGATGGATGCGGTCCTGCCCCGGCACGGATACATATTCTCAGAAGAACAGCCGATCTTCAACGACGAGCTCGAGTGGATGGCATTTCAACAGGCTATCTTAGGCGCAGTTCTTGAGATGGACATTGACGAGGTCGCCTGGGTCCTCGGAGACATCATGATCCGTGCCAACAAGGCCAAGAACGGCTCCGAAGGCCCCTCAGCTGGTCGTCGACGACTTATCTCCCTTGCCCCCGCACAAGCTATTACGAGAGCTACGCGACACTGCCTGAAGTATCAGGTCGCCGAGGAACAACAAAGCCATATCATCAAGTTTCTCCTAGCCACAATCCACGCGCGCCATCTCTACATTAAGGCTACACAACGCCGCGGTACTCTGGAGGAAGAAAAACAAGAAATGGAGGATTTCGCGGCACGCGCGAGGCTCTCAAGGGAGATCGACGAATGGCTCGGAGAGCATCCGTCTGCGGAGCCTGACGAGATGTATGATGACCTTCATCTACACTGTCATTCATACATGACCGATAGGGTCACCATCCAGGAGCCTGAAGATTGGGCTAGATTCGTCGGAGACAGC
The DNA here is from genome assembly GCA_022578875.1 of Hypoxylon crocopeplum. Lineage (NCBI taxonomy): Eukaryota > Fungi > Ascomycota > Sordariomycetes > Xylariales > Hypoxylaceae > Hypoxylon > Hypoxylon crocopeplum. Next base: position 31,785 of record MU399622.1, on the reverse strand, counting down.
GACGACGACGACGACGACAGGGACGACGACAGGCCCAGAGAGCATGCGCCGTGGGTGCCGGTACGCACCATGTGGAAAGATATGGGGAGGAGGCGTAGTGACAGCTCAAATAGTGGATCACATTGGGTGCATCTCAGGGACATGCACAATAGGTATGAGGCTGAGGATGAGGCTGAGGATAGGGGTCTGGAGATGGAAGTAGGATTAGGACAGGCCATGTTATACCGAGAATGGGAATAGGGTGTACAACTTATGGTGTCTGGGACCAATCAGATGTCGATCGCAAAGTCTTAGTACTTGTGTCTCTACCCCTACCCCTACCCTTACCCTTACCCCACATCTTACCCCTCACACATTCATGTTTCCATAGACGTTCTTTTGTACCTAGGTACCTTAGCTACGAGATCAAAAGGGGCTGATATACCCCGCAAAGTGCCGTCATGCGATTAATACTTTAAGAATACATCATATGACAAACCCCAATTCATTCTCGTGCACCGTCTTTGTAGAGAAACGTAAGTTCACCTCACGTTCCGCCAAGTCTTTTCTCCAAAACATGTTACGTATAACGCGATAGTATGACGCCAGAGCCAAGTGGGCCGTTGGAAAGCTTCAACGTCTAAGGCACGAACCGCAACGAGATACCTATCTAGGCAACACAATTCTCTTATAACGTCAATTGCCTCACTCGTGATCTGATTACCTAAACAAAGAGTTCTGTAAAGCTCCGATCCCGTCCTCCTCAACCTCGGACCTTGCCATCATAGAGATGATATTTATGTTAGACTGATCCGACGACCTGACCTGTATTATAGCCAGACTCACCTCTGACTTCAGCAATACAACAACCACTTCCCATATACCACATACCCCTAACTAACCTAAGAGCATCCTGAGAAAGAGAAAGGAAATACAAAATGCTCCAAGCCATCTCCTCCCAACACGACGCCCACCACGAGCGGCGGCACAAGAACTCGCTCGCCAGCCTAGCCGCCTCTCAGCTCGACGACAAAGTGCATCTACTCCTCGCGGCATCAGGCTCCGTAGCCACCATCAAGCTACCGCTCATCATCGACGCCATCGGCAGGCATACCGACAAGGTCCTTAGCATCCGGGTCCTCCTAACACCCTCGGCCTCGCGCTTCCTAGCCGGCCAGTCCCGCGAGCAGCCGCACGTGTCCTCGCTGCTTGACATGGACTACGTCGACGGAGTGTATGTAGACGTCGACGAGTGGCGCGAGCCGTGGAAGCGTGGTGATTCCATTTTGCACATTGAGCTGCGACGATGTAAGTTCACTCTGCCCCTTTGCCCCTTTTCCCTTTTGCCCTCCTCCCCCCTTTCCCAATTTCCCTTTCCCCACCATTGTCTACCTACTAGCCACGACACACCCGACTAACCGAACCCAGGGGCCCACCTCCTAGTCATCGCGCCCCTGAGCGCCAACACCATGGCCAAGATCGTAGGGGGTTTCGCGGACGGCATCCTAACGAGCGTCGTGCGCGCCTGGGACGCGTGGGGCGAGCTCGACAGCAACGTAGCCGCGCCTACCAGCGAGCAGGCATACGCCAACGGCAGCAGGCGCAGGAAGCAGAAGAAACGTATCATTGTGGCTCCGTGAGTAACCCCCCTCCCCCTCTCATCACCTAGCTGTCTATCGAGAAGTAGTGGTAGTGGTAATGGTAGGAGTAATTGCTGACCAACCCCCGTCCTCGCAGGGCCATGAACACAGCCATGTGGAGACACCCAGTCACAGCCAAGCAGATCCGCGTGCTAGAGGAGGAATGGGGCGTCGGCAAGACCAAGCGAGGCGCCGCGGACGCCGTGGTACCGGATAGGGATGTAGAGGAGAGCAAGACGAAGCCAACCGACGAAGGGGACGGGTGGTTCGAGGTGCTGCGGCCGCAGCAGAAGACTCTGGCCTGCGGTGATGTCGGTGATGGCGCTATGATGGACTGGAGGGATATCGTGGCGGTTATCGAGGATAGGCTGGGGATCTGTTACACGGCGCATGGACGGGATTGATAAGAATTAACAGGAGAGATGAAGACGGGGATATGAATCAGCGAGGCAATAGGTGGACGCTAGGACAGGCGTTATAGGTCGGGCCGTGAAGCTTCTCATCGAAATAACTATCACTTAATGCAACAGACAGACCACATCCTATCACCACCACATCCTCACAACTACTTGATTAAAAAGGGGCTCTTACCTTATGAAGGCCACAGCTAGAATTAGCTAGCGAAGTAGCAGGACAAGGAACAGGAATGAAAAGCACAAGTCACATTCAGACAAAGACTCAGGAAATTTCCCATTGGCTTGCAAGGCCGAGTGTAAATTTACACTTATCTAAAGCAACGTATTGTACATTCCCACTCCCGGAGGAGATGGGAGATGACGAGAAAAGCCAAAAAAATCAAGCATTCCTCTGCGGAATCCTTTGACGCCCCCTGAACGCATCCCTCCGAGGAGAGAACAACGCCCAGGTCCTGCAAACGCAACTTTCAGTTGCTACGTCCGAGCAAAGTTGAACGAGCCAAGATGCTCAAGTTCCAAATCCCCCGTTCTTCCGGGTTTTGTACAAGGTAAAAAGAAAAGGCCTGTCGGAGAGGCCGACCCCTGGTCCCGTGTCCTGGACCCGTTCCATGCGATGCAAATGCAAAAGCAATACCCGTGAGAACTCCAAACCATGCTGTGTAGTGTACATGTTGGGAATATGACCATCCGTGTTTGTGTCGTTGCGTCGCAAACGAGCATATGATCTACGGATCGACTACTTCGGTCCGTCGTTGGGATTCTTCAGGTCATTGGGGTCGTGTCGGAACGTGCAGTCCGCTCCCTTCAGACACTTGCCCGCTGCCCAGAATGAGCAGGCCTTCGTGCCGATGAGGGCGTGGTTGATGCCCTTGTGTTCCTTGTTACCACGGTGTGAATCCTTATGTCCTCCACGTCCACCGTTGCTATGCTGACCCTGCGCAGTCTGCTGCTGCTGCTGCTGTTGGGGATGGGCGCCATAAGGCTGGGGGTGGTGACTATGAGGAGGCTGCGGCTGATTGCCATAAGGGTGAGGAGGTTGGCTCAGGCCGCCATAGGCCTGAGGTGGCTGTGTCTGGCCACCATACGGCTCAGGTCCCGTATTATTCCACGCCTGTGGTGGCACTTGACCACCATAGGAGAGAACGTTCGGGGCCTGACCACCATATGCCTGGGGAGGGGGAGGTTGGGTCTGGTTGTAACCATAACCGTTATAGCCGTGGCCGGGCTGTTGTAGGGGTTGAGCCGGCTGCTGGCTCCAACCCTGTTGGTATAGGTTCGGAGTAGGAGGAAGAGATTGTGCCGGAACGGGTTGCGTAGGGGCAGTCTGCTGTCCAGTTCCTTGGAGCAGTGCCAAGATATCGGCGAGGTTGAGGTTCTGTGCCGTCTTCTGTGCTTCCTCTTGTGCCAGCTTGGCGGCAGCTTCGGCAGCTTGGCGAACCTGAATTTCCTTGGCTTGCTGCATAATTCTCTCGATGTCAGATAATAGGAGAGGCTGCTGCGGTTGAGGGGGCTGCTGTGCCTGTGCCTGTGTCGCGAGGTCGTGATTGTGGCCGCGGTACCACTCTGCAAGGCGTTCCGGATTCGAGCGGAGGTGCTCGGGAGGCTCTACCGCGGGGAAAGGTTTGCCAGAATAGTTGGCAAATACGTCTTCAAGTGCATCTGCATCTCGTTGCACCTTTGGGTCTGCGTAGTCGTAGCGTCGATGCGTCTGGGGATTGGCGGGGTTATACGGCGCCGGGTCTACCCAGTTCTTCACCTGGTTTGAGGTGAGTAGGCGTAGTACTTCGGCGGAGTTATCCGCTTCGCTGCGAGAATCAGACATCTTGGGCGAAGTTGTTGGAAACGAATTCGGAAAATGTGTGGATGCGTTAGGAGAAGTAAACGGGAGTAAGTTGGGTAAAGTTGGGAGTGAGTTGTTGTGTGAAGGGTTGCCCGGGGCTTTCAATCGACGTAGTGCGTTGCCTAGCATAACGGTGGGTCCAAAATTGATGGAATCGGACCAGCGACGATGAATTTCGGTATACGAGGGCTTCGCAGTTGGCGGTATCGATTCCTGCCATCTACCGGGGTTCGACTGCAGAATATGGAGTTTGGGTTGCTGGGTAACCTCCCTGACTCTACCCGTCGGTGATGCCGGGGTCTCTGGAATTTCCGACTTGCTCGTGTAGACCTCCATCAATTCGCGGCTTTCGTACTCATCCATGACTTTCTTCTGCTCCGATTCAACCGGACGGCTACCCCCACGACTCTCGTAGACTACCTTTTCTCGGTCTCCGGGAATGCACTTAACTAGGCGTGGCGTAGGGCCAAAGTTCCATTTGGCACCCTTGAGCATCTTCCCTTCTCTCAATATCTCCCCGTCGTTGTCGTCCTCAGGAGGTTGCATACCTTGCTTAAACATGCGCCCTTCGGAACGGTTATCTCGGGCGTCTCGGAGCATACTGTCGTCTCGGCCTTCATCTTCTGTAGTGTCGTGCTCGAAAGTTCTGATTGAGGTGAGCTCATCGTTAGGCTTCCATGAAACGCGGAGATGTCTTCGTGATTCTTTACGTAGCCGGCGTGCGGTTTCTTCAGGAGTCTCAGGAGGCCTCTCTGGCTCCTTGGGTGCTTTGGCCTCCTCCTTGGGAGCCGCGATCTGAGCGAGGAGGTCTCCAATGAGGGAATTGCTAGTCTGTTGAGGAGCTGGGGGGGCTGAGGCGGCCTGAGGAGCTGGTTTCTTTGGCTGCATCACAGATACTCGGGATCGACCAGGCAGCATTGATCCGGTAGGCCTCGAGCGAGCTTGCGCACTTGGCGCCGAAGGGGCTTGAGCAGTGGCTGGTGCGGTGGATGTTGTCTTGGGGGCTGACGGAACACCGGTTCCATTCTCGACGGCAGCTTTCTTGGGAGCTCGCAAATCCACATCCTCGTCGCTAGGCCTCTTGGAAGAAGTGGAAGAAGAGTTTGCCTTTGCCACATTGCTGATCTTTCTCGCAGATCCTAGGCCGGAGTAGTTGATGGGCTGCATTTTCTTTATCTCAGCATTGGCCTTCAGAGGTACGTTCTTCTTCGGTGGCAACAGCTTTGGAGTAGGCTGGACATCCCTAGTACTCGTTGTAGATGTTTTCTTAGGACCACCTGGAATAGCCTTCTTGACATCGTCACCTTTCTTAGCGTCTTCGCGACTGGTCTCTGCCTCTAGTGCTGAACGCTTCTTAGCGTTGTCGAAGATAAGGTCCATGTAATCTCGAGCCTCCTCATCGAGGTTGCTGTTGTACTTCTGTCGTACTGGATCCAGCTTGGCTTTGGTCGTCAAGAACGCGGTGTTCACCGTGACGGCTAAGGACATGAGCTTGAGGATAGCCTTTGGCATTGGGCCATTGTAGTCTTTTGCCGCAAAGCGGTTTCGTAGTAGGATACAGAACGACCCGAAGAGCTTCTTATGCGTCCCGAGTTGTGTAAGGGTGTAGTTGTCGCCAAATTTGATGGCAGCTTCGATGGCAACCTGTATCGAGGTGTACGTGCTATCCAAGGCGGCTCGAAGTGACTGTAGCTTGGCTTCGTCCTTTTCATTCTGCGCCTTCTCTACGTCACTCTTCAGGTCTTTGCTCTTGGTCCATAGATCCGTAACATAATTGCCAAAAGCATGGATGTTATCTCCGACTGCCTGTGTCGAAGGCTCGGGGAGTTTGGGATCACGCCAGAGGACCTTGATTACGTCATACTTCACGGCTTCGAGAGCAACTTGTGGGCGTGGATTTGACATGATCTAATTTCGAGCAACGTATCAGCAGTGTTTCGGATTCCCTGAGTTGAAATAGTCCCAACGTGAAAATAGAAACAGTAACGTTGACGCATCGGCGGCAGCATAATAGTATGAGAATAGGGGATAACGGGTGGGAGGATGATACGATGTAGATAGTTTCGAAGGAATATAGACTGGAGGCAATTCTATGGAATAAATAGGAAGGAAAGCTTACCTGGCGGGCTACACCATTTAGTGAGATGTCATCGTCGTCTTCGCTCTCCGAGCTTCTGGATTTTCTAGTCGAATCCATCGCAGGCGATTTGTGCTTCGGGACTTTGACTCTGGATGCTTTGGATACTCTGGGGATAGGTTTAGATCCTATGATGGGAGATTAGTATGATAGGGTGGGAGAAAAAAAGAGAAAAGAAATTTCAGCCTCGCTACGATGTGGGATTTAATTTACCTTCGAGGTCCGCTATAATAACTTGTTCGTTGTCTAGTCGCGTTAACCTCTGCTGGATTGCGTTCCTCGAAGTTGAAGTTGTTGCGTTTTCGAGCAGACCCTCTAGCCAAGTGCGTTCCGCCTGTATTTCAGAGGGAAGTCGACAAGAGCGACGTGGTAGAAGTGGGTTGCCGGGTGGTAGGTGTTTAGTGCCGTCCTGTTTGGTCGGTCTTTTTTTGGCAATACCAGCGATTACGGCAGCAAAATTTCCAATTTTGGTCTTCGGTGGGTTTTTGGCAAAAAGGTTAGGAGACCCCTCTGGAAGTACCCAAGCAGCGCCATCATCCTTATTTTGCTCCTTCAACGGCTGAAATTGCCCGCTCTGAGATACCTCAAGACTGTTGAGAGCCACAGGTTCAGCGGGCCTCGCTGGCGGAGGATTGATGCTAGTCTGGTACCCTCCGACACCTGCGCTATCTCGTCCCTGATCACCATACTGAGGCGTCGGAACCTGCGGGGACTGCGCACCATAGTAACCATTTGCACCTGACGAACCAAAGGATATGCCCCTCTGGCCAATCGGGGCACCCGGATACGGACCTATCTGCTGTCGCTGCTGGTACATCGGACTAGGGCTATGTGTCTCATAACCTATCGTTCTTTGGGCAAAATTTGCTGTAGCTTGTTGCGGAGGGACCTGCTGCGAAGGGGTCTGCTGCGTAGGTACTTGTTGCGCGAGTAGCTGTTGACTTTGTGCCTGCCATGCTTGGGTTCCGAAAGCACTTGGAGCATGGTCGTGTGCTTGAGCCTGTTGTTGTGCCTGAGTCTGTTGTTCAGCCTCATATCCGGTGTTGAACTCGCTCTGTGGCAGGGTTCCATATCCCGGATGGGTGTTGAAACCTGGCCCTCTATACGACTGATGACTCGGAGCTCCATGTCCATGAACACCGCCTCCGCCCGAGTCTACATTCTCGTAACCATGAGTACCCGAGAAGTGAGACTGCTGGTCAGGCAGGTTATTTCCACTGAACGAGTTGGCTCCAAAGTAGCCTCCGGATTGTATGGGGGGGTAGTTAGGGAAGCTGGTTGAGCCGAAGAAGTGGTTGCCGGAATCTGCTCCCTCGTACGGTTGGCTTGACTGGGGATGGGCGTACTGTTGGAAATCGTCGAAGTTATTCAGAGGGATTTCACCTCCCCCCGGACCAGGGAGAGGGTTCCCATAGCCTTGCCAATCATGGCTACTAGCCATGATGATGAGGGATGTGGGTTAAGGGGGTATCACGTGAGTGATGAAAGAATATCACGTGAGTGATGAAATGGGTGGCACGTGCTGTGGCTAAGTGGCGTTGCACGTGATGTGTGGAAGAAAGGAAGAGAAAAGAGCCACGTGATCTGTTTACCAGGGTAATTGTCAGCATGCAGAACCAAAACAGCGGGGCCAAAACAGCGGGACCAAAAGGCGGAGTGTGCGTATCATTCCACAACGAGAACCAACACATGAGGCACGAGGGGTGTCGTTATCACACAACCCGAGTTACCAGCATGAGATGAGGTACGAGGGAGAGGCCATCACTTACCAGTGATATTCGGGACGTTTGCTTTGTGTCTGCACAGTCACAACGTCACAAGCAAGATCATGTGAGTCTGGCTTCGATGTTCACTCCAGGAGTGAGCAGGGCTGCAGAGGTGTCTGCTTAGAGAAGTCCGAGGGAGAAGATGGGCGTGTTGTTAGAATGAAGGTGTAAGAGGCGGTTGGGGCTTGCAGGTTGTGCTTAGGCCGGAATGGGCATAAGTAGACCGCAGATCTGAGCCTCCTGCAGACAGAGAAATCAGTTTGGTTTCGAGCACAAGAAAGAAAATAAATGCAACACGTGTGGGAAAAAAGTTGGGGAGGTAGGATGGAAAATTCCACAGGCGAGAACATTCGAGGGGCAGATCATTCAGAGCCAGCTGCCAGGCCGACTGTTGGGGTACATAGCCATCGTCAGGAGTGAGGATCGATCTGGTATCCTCATGATGCCCGGACGATGGGCTTCGACGTCTATGCTAGCGATGGAGTCGCATATCGGCTACCTTGGGGTTTCCGAGTGGCCATTGTGGAAGCTCAGGTTCTTGACATTCTGCAACGAGACGAGATACAGCAACCGCATAGGCCGGGTTGCTAGAGACTCTTATGAGGCCTAGTAAACCGGTCATTCTGAGTCGAGACGGCATGGTTGTGATCATGTTGCTCGATATCTAGGGTCTAGAGTCGATTCGATAACGCTCGCTAGTTGTCTTTGTCCAAACCTGGGACGGACGTGCTGGCATAAGGCAATCCTCTGTCTCCTGGAGATGCTCAAGTACTCTTGGGCTGTGAACAATCGAGGAACCATTAAATTGACGGATGAAGAGCCCAGGAGCACCATTCAGAATCGGGACGATCTGACGTGCTGCTGAGCTTTCATATTCAAAGTTGGAGTTTTGATCTGAACGAGACTTATGTCTCTTCTTGCTCTTTTTATACCTCTTTCACTCTCCGTCCCTATGCAAAGATGGGAATTTAGGAGTTACTGGTTAGATCACTAGAACCTTCATTGTTCAAGTCTTGTACCCCTCGAATGTTTTGCTGTAGTCCATAGTGAGGATGTGGCCGCTGTCTCTCTTCTTTATCCTGCTCTTTGCTGCCAACCCCGACTCCCCCCTGCCGAAATGCAAATACAGAGCAGCAAGAATTGGAGTTGGGGGTTGGTGGAGAAGATCCGCAACAGAGTGATCAACCAGGGCGCACAACACACATACACGATACATGCTCTCTTATAGAATTTGTGCAGATAATGGTGCTAGAAATTTTTGGCAAAAAAAAAGGGGGAAAGAGGGGAAAGGAGGAAGTTGATGTTATTTTCATACCCTTTATATTTCGGTTAATTTTCCGTCCAACGATTTACCGCTATCCGCTTCAGCCTCTGATGCCGTTGCTGCTGCCGCTGTTGTCGCCGCTGCCTCTTCTTATGAAGAAGACAGTTGCTCGTCATGCTCTCATTATTGAGATATACTTTACGACATAAATTCCCGTAGACTTAGAAGAGAGAAAAAGAAAGAAGTCTATCTCAGCAGTTCCGAATGAGCGTGCCAGAGGAGTAGAGCTTGGATGATTACAAGCTTGACTGGTCGAAGAAAGAAGCGAAAACGCGACCGCGCGACCGGTACAGATGCCTGACAATACAGTTGGAGATGGGAGTCCCCTTATGAGGACTATTTACTTAGAATCAGGAGGGAAAAGAGGAAATTATCTTAGATTAAGTATATCGGGGTCGTAATGAATCGTGGGAGAATAGAGACAGTCGACGCTGGATAACGGACGACTTATCAATTGGGAAGAAGGAAAGAAACGTGTTGTGATGAGCTGAGATGGGCAGGAAAGGAATAAAGAGGAAAGATGGCGTCGCAAGCTTTTTGGGGGGCGAGCAAAGGAACCAGAGAAAAACCTTGTCCACAGCCCGAAGTGGAGCAGAAACATTAAGCCTTCCTATGGTTGGGGGCTAGCGTCGGTATGTCGGCTTCCTTGTTTCACCCCTGGAATCAGTCATACCGGTAAGGATGTCTTGTATGCAGTTATGGCCATTTATCTGCTAAAGCGAGTCAATAGGGTTTGCTACTACCTACCTAGGTAGGTATAAATAGCATATCGATATTAGTTTGCCATTGAGCTACCTGAACATATTATAGTCAGTCTATATTATTCGACGTCTGACTTATATCCTATACTTAAGTATGATATAATATCTGACTGGAAAGAGTTATAAAGTTGTGTAGTTCTCTTATGATTATCGCTTCGTGTGTGCTACGTACGTGTGTAGGGAATAAGTGGAAATTAGTCTCATTAGATGCATACCTAGGTATACAGCTATTAAGAATGCGCCAAGAGGTGGACGACAACTGTCCAATGAAAATTACCAACTCAATTAGAAATGCTACTACGTAGCTAAAGCGACATAATCAGACCAGACAGTGCCAACCCTAAACTCCGCATTCAATTCGCACGTGCAAGGCTACATCATTTCCAAGTCGTGTCATTTGCGGAAGAGCTACGTACCTGCGTCAGTAAGGTTTAGGTGTACATGTATGTACCTTGCCTTACTTCGTAAATAATAATAAAATAAGTTGACGATATCAACTTCCTCTCTTTTACATGACCTGGCGGCATTGACGAAGTATGATACCCCGGGATATCGCAGCCCGCACGATAAAACAGTGATTTACGAGCGACAAGCCTGTAATATCTCCTGATATCTTCGATCGCTTTCCTTTCATCCAGCTACATCTGTCGCATCTCGTCTCACACCCATCACCTACATGTATGACTTCGACAGCCGGTACAAGCTCAACAGCATCGCGCAAGCGTCGAGAATACTGGCTTAGAACGGATCCTACCGTAGATAAAACATCGTCCTCATGGCTGGAGTCAAGGGGAACTCGTTGCGCGATCGCCAAATTGGTCCGACATCCAATCCACGCTTCTACATTTTCATATAGCTGGCTAACCTACATCAGCATCTCTCAAGAAGATCCTCAACTTAAATGAGACCGTCGACCAGAAGGATGAGGACGACTCCCACGCGAATGGGTTGGCCCCGGTTGGTCCTATCTTAACCGCTAATGGCGAGCCGATATGGAAAGTCCTGGTGTTTGACGAGCTCGCCTGCGACGTCATCAGCAGTGTCTTGAGAGTAAACGACTTGCGCTCTATGGGTGTCACAATGCATATGTATGAACATGTGGTGGAGTGCTTCTGCTGTTGTGTCGTTTGCTGATTTGCGCCTATTGCTCAGGAATCTCAACGTACCTCGACATCCCATCCCCGACGTCCCTGTCATCTATCTTGTCGAGCCAAACCCGAAGAACTTAGCTGCTATAACGAGCGATCTACAGAAGGGCCTGTACTCTCCCGCCTACATCAACTTCCTATCCTCCATACCTCGGCCCCTTCTCGAAGACTTTGCGTCGCAAACTGCCGCAGCCGGCACGGCAGACCACATTGCTCAGCTTTTTGACCAGTACCTCAATTTCGTAGTCGCTGAGCCAGACCTGTTTAGCTTAGGAATGCAAAAGGAGCACACGTACTGGGCACTTAACAGCGCCAAGACCAAAGACGAGGAATTAGATCACGTCGTCGACAGGATAGTCAGCGGCTTGTTCAGTGTTGCTGTGACCATGGGTATAGTGATTCTGTCGTATGTTCTAAGCAACTAGAAAACTAATAACATATTCCAGGTGTTATCCCAATCATACGATGCCCTAAAGGAGCAGCAGCCGAGATGATCGCCGGCAAGCTTGACCGGAAACTTCGCGACCATATCCTCAACTCAAAAGACAACCTTTTCTCCTCTAATACTCGACCCGCCTCGTCCGCAGGTACTCCCGCCTCTCGTCCTGTCCTCGTCATCCTTGACCGAAACGTCGACCTCAACCCAATGCTCTCACACTCCTGGACCTACCAATCTCTCGTACACGACGTCCTTAATATGAAGCTCAACAGAATCACCATCGAGGCACCAGTAGACGAGGAGAATCCTACGAAAGGGGTAACTAAGAAGGCTTACGACCTTAATGCTACCGATTTCTTCTGGGAGAAGAACTCTGGCGTTCCCTTTCCCCAGGTTGCGGAAGATATCGATGCCGAGTTGATGCGGTATAAGGAGGATGCTCAAGAAATCACCAAGAAAACAGGGGCGTCGTCGATAGAGGACTTGCAGAACGACACGAGCGCGAGCGCACAGCATCTCAAGGCTGCGATAACGTTGCTGCCAGAGTTGAGGGAGCGAAAGGCCGTGTTAGATATGCACATGAACATCCTCGCCTCACTACTAAGAGGCATAAAGGACCGACAGCTAGACAATTATTTCCAGATGGAGGAAAATGTCATGAAGCACACCAAGACTCAGATCCTTGAGGTCATCAAAGATGATACCAAGGGCAAAGATCCGTTAGACAAGCTCCGCTTGTTCATCATCTGGTTCCTGAGCACGGAGCAGGAAGTCAGTCGCGCGGATTGGGCCCAGTTCGAAGAGGCCCTCACGGCCGCAGGGGCAGACAGCACTAGTCTAGCCTACGTTCGACAGTAAGTCTGGCATTTACTCGCGCGTTCCCTAAATATCATAGTAGGCTAACCCATATACACAGAGTCCGCGCGACAACCAAGATGACCCAATTAACGACGATCGGGCCGTCCCAACCCGCCGCGGCACAGTCCGGCTCCACTGATCTCTTCGGCCGCTTCTCGTCGCTGTCGAGCCGGCTGACGGACCGCCTAAAGGAGACAGGCGTCGGCGTGCCCACGAACCTGGCGTCCAACTTCGACTCGCTCATCGGCGGCATCAAGAACTTCCTCCCCGCAAACCGCGACCTGACCGTTACCAAGATTGTCGAATCCATCATGGACCCCCAGGCCGCATCTACATCCGCCATCGCAAAGACGGAGAATTACCTCTACTTCGACCCGCGCAGTGCCAACGCGCGGGGCACGATGCCTCCCCCCAGCGCCATGCGCGCCGGCGCCTCCACTGCTAGCGCGCCTGGGTCGTTGCCCGGCGCCGGCGGTCTGGGCATCCAGGCCCCTGGCACGGGCGCTAGCTTCGGCCAGCGCAGACAGGGGTACACAGAGGCGGTCGTGTTCACGGTCGGCGGCGGCAGCATGGACGAGTACGGCAACCTGCAGGAGTGGGTGCAGCGCACGGGCGAGGGCGGCCGCCCCAAGAAGCGGGTCGTGTACGGTAGCACGGAATTGCTCAACGCGCGCGAGTTCATCAAAGAGGAGCTGGAGAGGCTGGGACAGGAGGTTCCGTGAGGTTGCCGCCTGTTGATATACCTGATATACCTAGGATAAAGATACGAACAAGCGGGGAGGTAGGGAGGGTGGGAGAGGGAGAGAGAGAGAGAAAGAGGGCGGTTGACAAATAAAACAAATATCTATGGGGCGTTGATCGATAGATACGTGTGTATAATTCCGCGAATGGAATGAATGGAATGCGCTGCTAGCGCTCTCTTCTGGGAATATGCTATATGTGTGCAATTCTGTGGTTTTCATGCGTGTTAATGAGGAGTACCAAGGGTGAAGGCCCCTCTCTTGGGCAGAGTCAAATACAATATAGGGGTAAATAGGAGATCTTCGTATAGCTAGGCTGCTTCTACGTTGAAGCTGGTATCATATTCAATCATGAACTTTCCAAGGACTTCGTGCTCGTTTTTATATGCTATACATTATGTACGTAGTAGGCTTGATATGTATAGCGCGTGTTATGTGAAAGTGTATTGAGAATAGTAGCCGTTAGAATGCCAAAGACTCAATAGTCATTATAATACCTACCCGAGGAGATAAATGAGGTAACTGAAGTTCTCACAATTATTGCCACCACAAATACATAGTCTTCCAAGGGATTCCCAAGGAGCACTATGCTAGTTTACGTAGGTGTACTAGTTCCCCTATTCTTATATTATATTGAATGAGGGCATCTACACTACGTAGAGATAGATCGCTTTATACATCCCAGAAGCAAGTTACTAGGGCATATTATAATCTAGAGTCACGAAAGATCAACGGGTCGAGGAATGCTACAAGTGTAAATGCGTCTCAATTCATGCTACCACGGCACACCTCGAGAAGCAGAAGCAACAAAACACCGCTACGCCAATCCGATGCTAGCTCATCTCCTTATACAACACGGGGTCTCAACGCCAGAGCTCGCTCTTATCCATACCGCGAGCCGTAAGCCGCAAGCCGTCCGAATACCCAAGCTAGTGGGTCGCTTATCCATCAAGGACATTATGACCATAGCCCGGATACCTAGGAGGATTCATGCATGTAATCATCATCGGCAATGCCCAAACCCCCCGGGGTGTTTGCAAATGTACCTTTCTAGAAGCACAAGTACAGCTGAATTCGTATCCAGGAACACCAGCAACGCGTCTCATTATACATCCGTCTCATGTACACTTCCTCCCCCTCCCTGCATCGTATACACAACTCTCAATTCGTTTATGCGACAATGCTCCGTGTTGCAGTTTCCGAGTTTCGGGTGCCAACTCGCTGAATGGGGTATACTTATAAGAAAAAATAAATCGGAATCTCGTCGAAAGGTAGGAAAATCGGAGAGAAGGGGTGTCGAGCGGATAGGTTTAAAATCCCAAGCGGAGTGGCCAACTAGAACATATCCATGCGAGTATTCCGAACATCAGGAATCCGTCACGAAGCCACGCTGCCAGGGGTCTAGGGTCGTCAATAAGGGTGCGTCGGAGGAATGCGAAAATGTCGACGAGCCATAACAGGCAGTCTACAATGAGCGCAGGCCATAAAGACAGGATAATCCAGACTGTCGCCAGGTCAAGTGGCAGAATAATGTAATGTTCCCGTAGGAGGTCGTCCACAGCCACGAAGAACACCAAGGGCGGGAAGAACATCAGACCAATTCCATAACCCAACTTTTCGAAGTCTTCAAGCCACTCCTTGAATAGTATGTCATAGTAGGCCGGATACCGCCGTAGAATATCCCTCCAGATGCCCCTTAGCCATTGTATTAACCGCAAGAGCCTTCCCAGGAGCCAGAGTAAGCATTCCACCTAACAAATGCTTTCAAGGGCGGCGACGACGATCCTCTGGAAGCCTGCCGAACGAAGGATACGAACAATACTGGACTGGTGGGCGTCTGGGATATAAACTCTCTAAACACCCCTAAACATCCGAACGATAAGAAACCAGAGTGCGCCGATGAATTTGAAGGCACTTAGCCCTGCGACACTCCAGAGGATAATTGTCATGTAGAGCGTTGCCCGGTAGTCTTGGTTCTCTTCCTCCTGTTGGGGGTCGAGCCTCTCGAGACCAGCCGTACTGAGAACTAGAGCCACGATGCCAAAGTTGGTGACCATCCAGATGAGGACGACCAAAGAGCGGATCCAGCGGTAGTAATCCATCTGGGCCTCGGCCTTTTGTGCATCGCTCGGCGGCTTCTGAACGACTACATGTTTTTTACCAAATACCGACAACTCTCTCTCGTACTGGGCGTTCAAGTCTCCCTCGTCAGGCAAATCGGTCTTACCCTTGCCGTCTTTGGTGTCGACCTTGGGTAGCTCTTCGGGTTTGTCGTCTCCCTTGGTACCCCATGATATGTCATGCGTGTTACAGAACGCGTAGACGTTCAAAACGTTGACATAAGTGGGTGTCAGAAGTAGATACTGTATGAAGGACGTAATCATGTGCCATGGGTCGAACATCATGAGCGAGGCAATGAGCCATAGACCATAAGTTGACAACATGGAAACAATCAGCGAGTAGAATATTTTGTTCTTGAAGATATCGTTGATGTTGAAACCCTTTGCCACTTGTTCTTGGACGGCAACAACGGTGATGAAGACGGCAGCAAACGTTAGGTATCTGTAGTTGTATTAGCCATCTGCATGTAATTAAGGATGAAAGGGGTCGTGCTCACATCATGATCACACACCAGAAGATAACCATGGCGGTGTAGAGCTTGCCTGAACCTGCCGGACGATTGCCCATGGACAGAACGAAGCAAGCCATTAAGGAAATACCGTAGAACCATTCGAAAACGACAGCGAGAATCTCACCCGCTTGACCCAGCAGTTTGACGTCATCGAGACTTGTCGTCAAGATCTTGAAAACCAGGAAAAAGTTGCCAATAGCAAACCAGGCGAAGATCATGTTGAAAGTCTGGAAGACGAACTCGAGGAAGAACATCAGTTTGCGAAGAATAGAGTGATCCGAGCGGAAAAACTGGTAGAAATGAGCGATAGCGTAGATGGCAGCGAAAAAGGAGCCGTTCAACCAACGACGACGCTGCAGGATGAGTTCAGTTACGGAATCAGGAACATCAGTCTCTCCAGTTGCAGATTTGACATATTGCAAGATCCAGTGGCAGTTGCGCTTCGTAACCAGCTCGAAGCAGAGGATACGATCTTCGGCCAGGTACATGTTAGCTGTGAAGACACCTGCGCCAGCCCCGTGTAGCGTCTCGCCCTTAAAGTATTTCTCCAGCGGGCCCAACCCATTCTTATCATTCTGTAGAGCGACATATCGATACGCAGAGAAGGCACCGGGCAAGACAGAGATGAACCCGAAAGCTGACTCGAGCGGTTTGTCGAGAATATTGCTCATCTTGTACTCGAAATTCTGAGTCGCGACCAGAGGGTTGAGAAGTTCCTTGCCGCCTCTCCCCAGCATAGCCTTGATTTCACCGCAAGCTCCGGCGCACATAGGCTCCAAGTCGAACGCTTTCCAGAGGTGATAGATTGAATTTCCACCAGGTTTAGTACCAGCATCGATCAGCACGCAAATGTTCGGGTTAAGAACCCGGCCGAACGCTTGGAAAAACCATCGGTGGGAGTTGATCTTCTTCTGGTTCTTTTCCTTCAGGCAGAAAAGCATCTGCACGGGCTGCTTCTTCGGAATCAGCTGTACCACATCGTTCTTGATCTGCAATCCGACTTGTGTCGTGTACTCGTAGATGTGCGCGGTGACATCCTTGCCGTTGACTTGTTGCTTGGCGATGCCCTCTTGATAGACACCCATACCAGAGAGAAGCGCTCTCGTCCGTGGGTTGATTTTGGCACGTCCATCGCTTACCACACACACGACAACCTTCTTCCAAGCATCCGGTCCCCACGTCTTGCTTTCTTTCCGGCTACACATGTATTCGATATTCTTCAGCACACCGATCATGGTCCGCGCAAAGAGAATATCGTCTTCGTTGTACATGGTAACGACAATGAATAGCTCGGTATGTCGTGGTTTACTGAAGAGTTTCTGGCGCAAAGTAAAATTTTCATCGTAGAAGTCATTCGGGTCGCAGGTAGCTGCGCTGTATCGCATATGAGTGAACTCGTCGCGTTCGCCATGGGGAAGCTGATTCAATAGTCGCGGAGGTACTGGACAATCGAGAACCAAGTTACCACGGTACAAGAGCACCTGCTTTACCGTCTTCCACCTTTTGATTGGCGCAGCCGACTGCTGCTGCTGCTGGCGGTTGGGGTCGTCGGCATACGGCTCTTGCGGTTGACCCTGCGCATAGGGGTCATTCTGAGATAGCATTGGTCGCTGGTCGTCATACTCATATCCATGCTGGTCAGCGAAGGGCGTAGTAGCGGGATGCGATTCGTAAGGTTGATTATAGTAGGTATCGTGGTGCTGCTCGGGATTGACAGAGTATTCAGAAGAATAGCCCTGGCCATGAGCATAAGTGCTTTGGGAGAGATTATCTATAGAGTGCGCAGCATTCAACGGGAGGTGGTCGCTCGGGGTATATCTTCCTGGACCAGCAGGTATGTCAAGATTACTGGCGGGCGCCGGGTGATGGCCGTAGGGAACATCCTCAAGCTGGTATCCATGCTGAAGGGGATGACCCGGCGAGGGCGTGCGGCCCATTCTGTGGTTGTCCATGGTCGGGTCGTAATAATCGTCGTCTAACAAAAAGTAATAAGCGTTAGAATAGTAGATCTCGACAAACGCTCAGCGCTTCACAGTTGAAAGATATGTATCTAGTAGAGAGGGCAAGCCCGCCAAGCAATATATTATGTCGTCTGAGCCACAAGGTTGGCGTTGTCTTTGGCAGGGAAAGGTAAAGCAAGCAAAGCGACTTGTTCTATACACAATAAAGTATTGTAGGGCGTATGGGGTATGACGAATGACTGTGGCTGCTCAAAGACAACAGGCAACGCCGAGCGGCAGTGAAAGAGAGGCGAGGGGATGGGATGGGATGTGATCAGGGGATATTTCCTGGAATGGGGAGAGGATAAAGTCATGATGCATACCTAATCGATTATACGACATGGTTTATGGAATATGGGCACACAGAAGGTAGGCGCTTCAGGCGGTTAGGGTTGTCTTGGTTAGGGGTACAGCAGATAGCCAACGAAGGTTGGTTATGCGCGATCACGATCGCAACGAGAGACAAGCTTCCCACTCAGTGGATGGAATGCGGTGGCATGTAGCAAGCTGGAATGGTGGATTAGAAGGAGGATATTCGATGACCCTTGACCTTGAATTGACTTGTTTGCGGGTAGGTTTGCCCAGTATGAAGCGCCTATTGTAGTGATATACAAGTCTTGGATGAATTCTCTGACAACGAGATGGTCCAGTAAGATGTTGCGAAGATTAGGTGAGGAGATGCACGCGTCTGACTATGGAGACGAAAGGGTTTCTCGTCGAGTCTCTTCCTTGGATGAAATAAAAGAAAGGGGTCGTCGAGACTGGGGGACCTGCAATGAGAGTGACAGAGGTCGGCGGAAGAAAATGGGCCTTGGCGATGAGTTTCACTAGAGGAAAATTCAAGGGACTGAACAGAATTGCGACGGCTGGGGATTAGCTACCTGAACCTAGGAACATAGGAAGCTACAATGTACATAGTAGGAGGTGCCCTTCGCTGAAGGCAGGTGCAGGTGATATCCTGTTTCAGGTCAACAAAGCGGGCGCAGCAGCAAATTACGGGCCACTAGAGCCCTGCCCAGGTCTACGATGGTACAAACGTCGCAGGGGTGCCAAACAACCGCTAGACAACCGCTAACCCTTTTCTCCCCTCGCTTCCCCACCCCTAGTCAGCCTAGCACCATCTGACGCGCCCCCACCCGAGTGACGTTGTTTGCTTTTTAAGGACGGATTCATACATATATGTACCTCTGTACTCATCTACCTTAGACATCGTCACTCCTTTCTATCCGCAACGTAATTATAGAATAAATTGCACATCTTTACATTACCGACCCGAAGTCAGAAAATACCTCGTACGTACCGATAACAACAGTCAAGTCTCGAACGCGCAAGGCCATGTCGCGTAAGCAAAGGCTCAGCACCAGGTTCTCCAGAATCTATAGCTGCAAGTCCAAAAATAGAATCCCGATCAAGTCCGAACTTCACGAAAGCCTATCGCCACATTCCTCAGCCACAACCGAGCTGACGACAACGGCTATCATGACGACGACTTCTTACAAAGCAATACCTAGGTAGTATTTAATTCATGTGTATATATCCTTAAGCTTAATCTACGGGATTTCACGATGAAACTCAAGGTATTGGCATCCGGTCTTATGAGGTCTGAAGCGGAAAGCTGCACTTGAGCAAGCGCTGTGGACACGTCCATAGACTGACGGGCCGCAAGCAGATCTCGAAATGCATATGCCAGTTGTTGTGTACCTAAAACAGGCTTGTTTGCGCCGCTGCCAGCCCAATCACAGGGCGGCAACGGTTGGCGCTCAAATGATATGCATGCAATCCCGCACTTGAATCGATCCCTTTGGTCGGTTATGTCATGAGCCGTTCGCGAATACTACCTTAGACACCAATCGTCTACGAATCGAATAAATGTATGGCCACTATCGTCAGATTTTATCAATACTCCTTCTAGTTCAGCGCTACTGTATAAACTCGGCGAAAGTTCAATCTACCACTACTGGAGCTCGTAATCGCATCTTCGAAGTCACACTGCCTGCAGTACTACCGGAGCCTTGTTGTTTGTGTCGCTATCAAATCACTCTACTACATATTTGTCTTGTGGTACTCTAGCTAGCATTCAACCATAATCCGTGAATTAAATGAATCATGAATCAGATGTAACCACGTTCCAGCGCCTATTGCCAACTAAATCTGCCAAATACTACTGAGCCCCGATGCGTTCATATGTGATGTAACCCTCTTGCGGCATTCTATGCAAAACTCTTCTTAATATGATGAAGCATGAGCGACGCGAACGATGTGAACTTTTCTTGTAGTTGGATTCGATTGACTTCAATAATACATAGTGGTACACGGGTTGCTTCTCAGCAGCTTCATAAGACCTTCCTCAAAGTAACCTCGAATATATCTTACAAATGGCGAACACGAAATCCGTAATGCTATATTAGGCCACCGCTTCGCATCGCCTAATTACCTAAGTACCTAAGCAACCTCATACTTACATGTAGTAGGGGGCCTGCCTTTGCGAAAGTTTCATCTCGAGGCCATCTAGTGAGCTATATCTTGCCGTCGAATATCTCCATGAATCTTTACCCTCTCATAGAAACTGCATGTAAACATGTTGTAAGTCAAGGTACATTATACTGATAAGCGGATGGGTTATTTTGGTCATCGTAGGATTATGTAGATGGCTAATCTCTCACAATGGCACTCTCTGATGTAACATCATGTGATATTTAGCTCGTCAGCAGGCTCGATATCCAGCCTCACTTCCTACCTCACACTATCAGAGCATACTTACCGGTTTTCAATCAATAATAGCTCCATCCTCAAGGGGGAATACCTCAGAACATGGACCGCATGGTCTTTTGATTGCGGCAACTGCCTCTTCATGTCGATAGACTAGATGCCGTCCAAATACTTAGTAAGGCTCTAGGCGTTGAAGCCTCGGCCATCAAAATCTTTTCCCTCTCCCGATCTGTTGATCCCCGGCTACCGAGCAAAGTAGCTATCCTGATGTTTGATGAAATTTCTAGAGTGGAACACATACTCAAAGAAGTGACACGACCAAATATTACGAATCAAGGCGATGAATGGAAGACCAAGGCTGAGAATCTGCGCGACAACCTGATATTGGATACACACTTTCGAGGCCTGACGCCTTTGTATGATCCAGCCTCCCATGAAGCAGAGTAAGAACTCCCCAGGCCTTCATTCCTGACATTTTCTAACAGCGTCAGTTGCATTGCTATATCGGGACTTTCAAGTCACCCTTTTGGCTCGTGGCAACTGAGAGGACATTCGAAGTCATTCATGTGGATTCGTGACATGTTACCACAGTCATTACCGAATGTACGGCCTATAATATATGGCTACGATACTACACTTGTCGAGAGCCGTTCATTCCAATCGATTTTTGATCTCTCTCTGGGACTGATCAATCAACTGAAGGCTAATGGTTGGACCTCGCTAACCTGCAAACCCCTTGTCTTCCTTGCACACAGCCTTGGGGGTATTGTGCTTAAACAAATGCTCGTCTCACTTGCAAGCAGCTTTCAATTCGATGATCCAATTCTTCGCGCAATACACGGTGCAGTATTTTTTGGTGTGCCTAATCTAGGGATGGAGCAATCAAATCTTCTCTCCCTTGTGGAAGGCCAGTCTAACACCGGTCTCGTTGCAGATCTTTCACCAAATTCGGGACGTCTAAAGCCACGGTGTAAGTGTCTAAGGTCACGGTGTTCCACTGTTTTATACCTATTATTAGTATATAGCTGTGGATACCTGATCTACAGTACACTTCCACACCTAAATGCATGTATCTTTCCCTTCGAATCCTCGCGCCCCCTCCCAAACAGCTGTAATTTATGAAGCTATCACCACTTACGCCACCACCTACACAATGACCAACATCAAAGATACAATACTGTCCGTTAACGACAATGCCGATTTCGCTGCCCCTCTCGACGATACGGTCCTCCCATAGCTGGGCACGTAGCAAGGTATGCGACATGATAGCGGTACTAAGAGAAACCTATTACACGAAGAGCCCCTTAGGCAAACGCGCCGGTTATAGAAGCTGCAGTAACTGGGTAGGGTAAGCGTATAGTTAATAAGCCAGTCTCTCCATCTATACCGCTGGCGGTATTAACGATAATATGATCGGGAGAATTGTACGTGAGCAACACTTCTCGCGATAGCTTCATATATATAGATTACAGTTGGAAGGAAAAGATACATGCATTTAGGTGTGGAAGTGTACTGTAGATCAGGTATCCACAGCTATATACTAATAATAGGTATAAAACAGTGGAACACCGTGACCTTAGACACTTACACCGTGGCTTTAGACGTCCCGACCAAATTCTACCTCCCTACGGCAACTTGATGGCCAATTCAATGGGTTATCGTGTCTTCAGGATGTTTCACTTTATTGGTGCTACGAGACAAGAAAGTCGCCAACAGTCGCAGTAAGCATATCAGCTACCTAGGTAATTGAAATCTTTAACCGAAGTAGTTGTTGACTTGACATAGCTATATCCGGATGGAACATGGTCAAGGACGGGCCCAGAGAAGACCTTGGTCACCCCGAACTCCGCGACTCGCGGATTGTATAACGTCACTGTACCATCGGAATTAATATTTCCGATAAACGAAGATCACTCCAACATGGTCAAGTTTGTTGAAAATGACCCAAACTTCTATATAGTGGTACAGAAGTTGGTGAAGATACTTCTTCCGAGAGAATCATCGCTGGCCAAAAAGAATAGAGTGAAAACACTCGTCCCGGATACCGACACAGCCAAAACAATTGCAAAGCCTCATGTCAGATCAAGAAATGCACCAACCGAAGACAGCGAGTAGATTCACCTCTGCTACATAGTAAACAGCAGTTGACTTACGTTCAATTAGACATTTTGGCGTCACTCTTCGTGCCCGTAAGGGACCACCGGCTTGAGCAAATCGAAGACAGATTCGGGGACACATTTGACTGGATTTATGATCAGCCAGAGCCGGGATTCACTCAGTGGCTTCAAAATGGGACCGGTCTTTTCTGGATAAACGGGAAGCCTGGCTCTGGCAAATCAACTCTGATGAAATTCATATTCAAAGACCGTCGCACTTCAGAGCTGCTTTCTAAGTGGGAAGGACCTAATTATACCCGCCTGGCTTTCTTCTTTCACCATCGTGGAATTTCGGTTCCAAAAGTCCTTCGAGGGCTTGCTGAGAAGTATTCTGACCCAACTTATCTCAGAACATCCATCGCTTTATACGTTAATTCAGTCCTTATTCGATAAGAAATCGTTGACTTCGGAAGATTGGACCCTGCCAACCCTGCGAAAGGCTCTCTACAACATATTATGGCAAGATAAGGTGCCATTATATCTCTGTTTCTTTCTGGACGCACTAGATGAATATGACGGCAGATTGGAATTCATTTGCCAGTTCCTAAAAGATTTGGGCGCGATCCCTCCCAAGCCGACCAAAAGGATCAAAGTTTGTTTCTCGAGCCGTCCCTGGGATATATTTGTGAATGCTTTCCAAGATTGTGGAGGCTTTCGGATCCATGATTTCACAAAGGAAGATGTCATGAATTACTGCTTGGGGTCCATCAGCCAGGAAATACCGCTAGACGCTATTGAATTCCAAAATTTGATCTTGAACATCGTGACAAGATCCCGGGGAGTCTTTATCTGGGTCAAGCTTGTGGTTCAGGATCTTGGCCGGGCCATGAGGACGACGACGATGAGTAAGGAGCAGATGGAGAGGCTATTGGAATCTTACCCTACTGAGCTTGGCTCGTTTTACGCAGAAATCATCAACCGGATCCCACGCGTATATAAATGGAAGACGTACGCTATGCTGGAGATTCTGGTGCGATCCCGTGACCCCCTGACACCTGAGGACCTCATAAGAGCTGTTGAATGTTCTAGGTGTAATACCTACAAGGATTCCCGCGACTCTCTGGATCGGCTATATGGCCCACATACTGAGGATTTCTCAGATCTTGTAAGCCAGGAATCAAGACGGTATTGTGGCGGGCTTATAGAAGTCGTCAGTGGCTCGTCTACCCTTTATATCCAGGTCCTTCATCAAACAGTCGAAGATTTTGTGTCTGATCCGGAGTTCAAACAAACGGTTCTCGGAGATCAAGCCAGAATTACGGTCGAAAATGGAAATACCTTTCTAACCAAGTACGATTTGACGGATGATATCCGCCGGGACGGTTTTCTTACAGTTTCTTACCTTACTACGTTCTACACACGGGCAGCCGAACAGACTAGTGGCCGCAGCATTAAGGACTTTCTAAACAGTATCCCAAATTCCTTCTTGGGAAGGCCGTTAGCACTTCGCTTCGAGGTTGCGACCCCACTAGGCTATGCCGTGTCTGCTGGGCTCCATTTGTATGTCATTGAGTCACTTGCCGACAACCCTAACCTTCTGCGAGAATCCAATGAGGCTCTGTTGAGTTACGTTGTTATACACCGACACCAAATTCACAAGGACCTGGTGCCAATGCATAAACTTCTCTTAGGTCGCGGATTTAGAATAGCACAGGATCCGACAGCATTTATAAAACTTGTCGAGACGATATGGTCTGCTACCTACCACTTTGGAGGATCAGCTATCAGAAGTCTGAATATTCATTCAGCGGCCGAAAATCTCTTCAACCACGGGCAAGACCCCAACGTTACAGTGATCCAAAACTACTACGAGGTGCCGTCTCAACAATTTAGCATGAGGTCTCCTGCTGCTTTATTGGATTTCGGAAATATGACACCTCTGGACTACTTATTCTTAGACCGAGAGCATGCGCGAATATTTGGCTATAGACCGACGCCGGAAGGTTACATCCATCAGAGCTACGAGGCACAATACAATTTGATCTGCCTCATCTCAGCTCGGGGAGGGGTGACAAACAAAACGCGCGCAAAGTTAATAAGGCAGTCCTTGAATCTATTCTCAGCGATTGGCCTGCCTATTAAAGACTTGCAAGCACGTTTGATGCCTCCGCGGAAGTCACCGGTGCAGACAATCAAGTCGAAACTTAAGGACGTGGTATCTCGCTTGACATGCTAGGATCTGATAGAGCTGGCGACGCGTGTTGGAAGACGATTACGTGCTACAGAGGCAAGATACCCTCGGGTATTTAGCCTCTCTCTCGATCAGTGGCTTGGTTCCCTTAGAGATAGGGTGAATCTCTATGGAGGGATATAGTTCATCTCGAGAATGCTATTGGTATAAGTAGCGCGTGGTTCTTGAATTGTCTAGTAAGGAGAGGCGTGTGAAACGGGGGAATTGCTTGAGGTCAGGTCGGGCGTCCGCTTTGATGCTTAGAACCAGATGTGCGGATGATTTTTTCTGTGTCTTTGTACGCTAGATATGAGCTTTTAGGGAATAGCCGACCGGGAAGGTTAGAGAATCACCAGATGCATGATGGGTGATGTAGCTCTTCAGGCCACATGCCCTTAGGAGTTATCAATAGGCAATGAAATTCTTTGGGGTCATGATGTATTGAAGTCTATGAAGCTTGCCCCTGAGGCATACCCTTCTTTGTTCTTTGATGGGTATCGGGCGCAGGCCCCGTTAATTGCATAATAACGTATGCTATCGCGAATCGACCTGAAAAGGAGGGCGATATTGTCACTGCCGCATTTTCATTGGTCGGGAAGACCGTTGATCATTTAAGCACACCCAGTTCCCACATCTGCACCTTGGCTCTTGGTATTTACGAAATTCAAGGTATGTAGAACGTATCTAGGGAGTCTAGCTGGCCCCATTGGTCGTTCGCTGATATGCTTGAACTGTTCGTTGGATACGCTGCTTGCCCGGGAAAAGGAGGTAGTTCGTACTGGGAGTTATCAATTGCAAATTGCATGGGGTCTTCGGATAACGTCCCGAGTTGATCGAGATTGTTTTGCGATAATCGGTCGTTGAACTAATAGTCGGCTAAGTGAGCTATTGAGCTTCCTTAGGGCTGAAATAGGACCTACGTTGACCTCGGCACCAAAGGCATCCTTGATATTGCAGAGATCGGTTAACCAATCATGTACATCTAAAGATTGAGATAGATCTTCCTGGGTTTCTTTCTGCTGTGGTACCCTCGCTGTTGGTAACACTGATGGCTCTTGTAGAGGCTGCGGATTGCAGTCTACTGACGAAGCAATCGCCAAACCACTTGGCAAATCCTGCACCGGCAGTTAACATCATTACAATATTTTTATTGCAATAAATGAAGGTGTATAGAAGAGAGGCAGTGTATCCAACTGACCTGAGGCTGACACGTGCCACCTTCAGCGAGCTTGGCAGACTCGAGGGCGCGCTGGATTCCCGCATCATCAAACCCCTCGTTGCGCAGTATTGCCCGGAGGAGTAGATTCTCTTCCTGGACCCTTCGAGCTTCTTTCTGCATCTCAGTTGTGGCTTGAGCTCCTAGGCGGACGCATTGACTCCATCGCTGTTCTAGACCTTGAATATAGGCCTGTTTCCTTGCTCTGGAGTTCCGTTGATTGCGACGCAGACGCGCGCGCTGCCCGTACGAGTTAACGTCAAAATATGGGTTGTCCAGCTTCGATGAATTAGGTACAAACTAACCTCGGCATCTGCACCTGTGGAATTTGACTGCCCTGGCACCGTTCGGTTCTCCTCACCCATTTTACGAATGCTCTGATTGAGATTATATGAGTAATTGTTGTGATGACTTATGGATGACTTAGATAAGGAGTTACCTTGGCCAAGCCTGCACAACGTGGTTACGTCAACTTCATACTGTACATATATTCACACACTGCATAATACATACCTACTTAACGCCGATTATTAGGTATCTGGGAAGATCACCTGGTCCGTGCTGGCCGTGGAAGCGGTTAAAAGGGGTAGACTCAAGTCCTTCTTGGTGCCAAAGAGTTGTTCATTACCAAGTTCATCGAATTAGCTATAAGCGGCAACTTCTTAACGTTGGTATCGATTAATTCCGCATTCGTAGCATCTAGATGGCTTCTGGGCGTTTGCTTGAGCTAGATCGACCATTCTCTAAGCGACAAGGTACCTACTAAGATAGCTAACAACTCGACAGAAACGAAGTGTGACTTGGCACGACCTAGGTAGGCGGTAAACCGTTTGGATGTACGGAGAGTCACCGAAAGCTGATGATTGGTCGACCTTTACATTAATGCTTGCTCATTTACACGACCTAGACACCTTGACACATCGCTCTACAATTCATCACCCGTAGTTTCAGACTAGGTAGTCCCTTCATGTGAAGCTCAAGCTTACGTACGTGAGTGGTGCATTTAGGAAGTTGAGATGCCACTGGTCTCTACCGTCTCTCGTTAAGTCTTTGCTAGTAATCCCATATCACCATCCGTTCTCTCTACTTGCGGTTTTGCTCTTTTTATCATCACGATCCAAGCGGGTTGCCGAAATGTCTGCCAACGACAAGGTTGCCATCATCGGCACTGGTCTGTCTGGTATTGGCATGGCTATCCAGCTTAAACGCCTTTTGAAGCATCAAAATTTCGAAGTCTTCGAGAAATCTGACGACGTTGGCGGCACTTGGTCACAGAATGTATACCCAAATTTGAGTTGCGACGTTGCTTCTGAGGTAATTCCGAGCCATTCTAGGCCCTGTGTCTTGCTCTGGCTATCGTAAAGAATCTCATCATACTGCAGTTTTACTCCTATTCGTTTTTCCAGAACTCCGACTGGAGCCAGAAGTTTGCATCGCAGCCGGAGATACTTGACTACATCCACAACTGCGTACTCCATTTCCAACTCGAACCTCACATTCATTTACAACAGGAATGCACTTCTATCTCATGGTCAGAAGAAGACGCATTATGGACTCTATTCTTCAATGATATTATCCACCGCAAAGCATACTCCGTGAAAGCGCGTTACGTGGTTACTGCTATGGGAGTGCTCAATATCCCCAATGGGCTAAAAGATCTCTCCGTGCTGAGTGACTTCGGTGGCCAGTGCTTCCACACATCTCAGTGGCACGAAATTGACTTCAATGGAAAGAGAATCATGGTTATCGGGAACGGATGCTCAGCTAATCAAGTGATCCCCTGGATCCTCAACGAACGGCACCCCAAAAGCCTTGTCCAGATAGCTAGAAGTGCGCAATGGATTGCTCCGAAGCCAAATTATCTAGTGTCCGGATTCACAAAGTGGTATGTCATCCTCTCCTTACCTACATATCGATTTTCGTCTGCTCATCAACACACATGTACTTAGGTGCCTTCGATACATCCCGTTCGCAATGCGTCTCCGCCGACTCTGGACGGCTTATCAGCTCGATAGAGGCTTTGTCAACATGTTGAATACGGAAGCTGGTGCGAAGGGGCGTCGGGATGCCTCGGACTCAATCAAATCATATATGAAATCGGTAGCTAACCCCAAGTATCATGATTCTCTCCTACCAGATTACGAGCTGGGTGCGAAGAGACCGGTGCTAGACCACGGATATCTCCGCATCACTAACCACGAAGACTTCACATTGGTCAAATGCAATGGAATCAAAGCCGTGGAAGGCAGCGAAGGAAAAACAGTAGTAGACAAGGCGGGGAACAAACACGAAGTCGACATCATCATCCTCGCCAACGGCTTCAAGACTCAGGACCTTCTGACTCCGATGAAAATCCTCGGCGCCGAGGGACAAAACCTCCGGGAGATCTGGGAGGAAAAAGGCGGCTCGGAAGCATATATGGGGTGAGTCTATCTTCATTAAAATACTTTTGACCATAGTGACTGACTTCATCTCGCAGTGTGGCGGTACACGGTTTCCCCAACTTCTTCATGCTAGCTGGTCCAAATACTCTACCTTCAGGGAACTCGACCCTACACGGTATCGAGTGCTCCATCATATATATAACCCGAGTTCTGCGTGGCGCATGGTCCCAGGCCAGGGGAGATAGGGGTTTACCATTGGCCCTAATGCCAACGCGCGAGGCCGAAGACGAATTCAACGCCGCTATCCAGCAGAAGATGAAGAGTTTGGTGTACACAAGCCAGGTAAACACATGGTACATCAATAAGGAGACTGGGAAGAACACTCTTGTATGGCCAGACAACCAGTTCTCGTTCTGGCGCAGTCGATGTATATTACCCATTCGATGGTCGGATTGGGCTATTCAAGGCGTCTGAATAGTAGAGATTCGTAATGACTAGGAGGCTCTTATGAAGTAGGCAAAATCCAACATGCGGTACAAACGAGTGCACGTAGCAATTGTGGAACTTGGGTCTCTTTGCCCCTTGTTTATATGATTTAAAGACAGATCCTTTCTAGCTCTTTGAGGTCTATTTAATTGATTAGATCCGAAAAGCCATTTGTGCGTGTCTAAGGTCTTTAGAATAAGCCTTTTACTCTTTAATACATATATTAAAGAGTGATGTTATATGGAGATTACCTTTTAGAACACCTGACGATAGCTGTCCGCTAATTTTGCTCGCGATCCCGTCGCATCTACTTCCGATCTACCACCAATTCAATTTCGCCTTTTAGATGAATAACACCACCTAAATAGACAATGTCTCTATCTTCATTTCAAGAAAAGTCGATGAATACTAAGTGAATAAGGGTTTCGCAAGGTTGCGATTTTATACCCAAAAATAATGTTTAAATGCAACTTACGCCAATACCCCTTGTTCTACCTAGATCCCTCAACTTTCAACACGCTGGTTAGGAAACCCCTAATTGGCTTGGTGAGGTAATATTTTAGCTTAGGAATACAGTGAATGGCTTCAAATAACCATAACTTCACCCTTTCCGCCATACTCGCCGAGTGTACACCGACCTGCTAGTCTCCCCAGCTGCTCGAACGGGTTGAGGTTCTAGTATAGCTAGGTTGTCGTCTGTGGCTTCTTAGCCAGAGGAAATATCGATAGGAGCTGTACTAGCCATTGTGGAAACTTGTGGTACAAGAGACAATGTTATTATGTTGTTGCAGCTGTAGGTCAAGAAGTAGTCGTGACAGGATCGCTAGTAAAATTAGGGGGCAGCTGTCGTTAGGTGTTCTGAAAACCAATTTCCATACAGCATCACTTATCTTAAAATAATTGATATTGTTCCTAGATATCAGATATTATTCATGGCTGTTAATAGTTAACGAAGCGGCTGGATGTTTTAGAACCGTAAAGCAGTTAGGTGTTTTGGAAGCATATAAATAGGACGTCGAAATCCACTTGAAGTTTCAATATCTATCCAGTAAAATCACCCGCCACAATACCATCTAAATAAACCTCACACTCAATATCTTATTCTCCAAGAAATACCTGGTATCTAATACCTCTATTTCCTCTTCATATCGAAATCTTCGTCCCAACGAAAACGACTCGCAATGGCCAAGTGTAGCTGTGCTTGTGGCTGTGAAGCCGACGCTCCATCTGGCAAGGCTCACTGTGACTCTTGCCGAGCTGGAAACTGCGTTAATAAATCCTCGGCATCCTCGGAATCCTCAAATTCCTCGCGTTCTTCGGGCACATCGACCCAGTCAGCTAGGTCTTAATGTGAAGAAAGATTTACATGCACGGAGGCGACTTGTCCTTGTATCCCCTTAGGAGTTTAAGGATAAGAAAGCCAATATCATTTTACTTACCTAACACCTAGGCCGGAGACTATTAGTTACCTACCTACCTGGTAGGCACCTAGTCTAGCTAAGTAATCTATAATAGGTTACCTATCTATCTGGTAGGTACCTAGTCAAGTTAAGTACCAATCGAATATAATATGTTACTTACCTACTTAAGAATGCGTTATCTTACCAGTTGAACAATGACTACCTTAGTGAAAATAAAGACCCTTTTAATTTTACAAATAATAACGATAATAATAGTAAGTAATGACATAATTAAAACTAGGAACTGATTTCGGATATTTATACTATTTACCGTTCAAATCTTAAGCGGGAAAGCATCGTCCATTTTAACTTAGTACTAGGTAAGTTATTATAACTATGACTGAGCTTACCCTTAGCACCGCTGCTCTGTATCCTTCCATTAGCGTGAAGCAGAATCTTGATAACCTAGGTACCTAGGTAATTATAACGATGCGGTAATCGCTTCCAAGGTTCTCTCTTCACCGTATTCCAGCTCTATGCTGAGTCCGTTTCCTTGAAGGTTCCGCGCGACTCGAGGGCTGAAGATGGTATTCCTTCTACTCACACTAGTACCCATGTTAATCGGATTGAAGCCTGATATATTTCTCGGTATATATCTTCTTTTTCCGTGTGCGTTATATTTCTATGACCCCTGCTTGGAATTCGATTCGAAAGGTTGTCCAGGTTACTAACGGTACTAATATGATAATAGGGAAATAAAATGCCCATTTTGTATTCCGACTTCATACACGGTACCGCAGGGCCCTCTGTGGTTCATTCTATACGGTATCAAATGTCTAAGAGCACCGCGTTGTAAGGAAGGCCATTACGCCTAAAATATTTCCTCGATGTATGCTTTTACAAGCTCGAGATCCGACCTATCTTATATATAAAATTAGGCTAGATACGGCAAGTAGCATGGCACGGCTTGAAAGGGGCGAGAAATTATCAAGCTCGTAAACCGTGTTGGCGAACGTATGGAATCTAATAAGGCTCTCTAATTGTTCCTTCCTACCTCGTGTTTTCCCGCTTATATTTAGCCAGCTCTTGTACGACACCAGCATCCTCCCTAACCGGGAACCGGCTTTGATGAAAGGCAAGGGATATAGTACCTGCGCTGGGTCTTGTACTTAGATCATCATTTTCTTGTAAGGAATCTCAAGCCACACGGACCATGGGCTTCGGGTCTCCTAACATGCATGTTGGTTACATTTGTGCTACAGTTCAATATTGATTAAAAATCCCCCATTCGCCAAGGACTACTTTTTTGCCAACATAGGTAGGTACCTAAGTTGCGATCCGTTCATAACTCGCGATACTCAATGCATTGTCGGTGCCTATGTCGCTTACGCTGAGCGCCCTAGGCGCGTCGGACTTCCGCGATACCATAGCTTTCGCGAAGGAACGCGATATTGGGTTAGTTATTCGAAATACGGGCCATGATTATATGTACGGTGGCCCGTTGTTGACTCTGTGCCAAAATCGAAAAATCATAATTGACCTGCCCCAAAACGTGAAAGCGTAGAATAGCCACCTATTAGCCAC
>MU399621.1:28762-109620 GCA_022578875.1 Hypoxylon crocopeplum | reverse complement strand
ATTTGGAGGTGGTCTCGCCACCGCTAATTTTCGGCGCTAAGGACTCCTCGGGGTGGGCTCTGTAACCCTTTGAGGTGGTTTCAGCAGATTCCCCGCACTAGAAATACACGCCCGGCTATGAATTCAGTTCATTGGAATACATTTTTTTACTATTGTAAGAAGAATAGGAGTCTCACCATAGACTCTTCAGATTGACCGTGAATCTTGGTACCTCTTTTGATTTTTCAATATGGAGCTACTATGTCTCTGTGCCACAGCGTCCTCTGCCGGAGTTGCCTCCCATCACCTGTATTTCAAGCACAATGAACACCACCTTGATGCTCCTACCATATTATGCTCCTCTCTGTTTGTTACTGCACTCCCTCATCTTATCAATTCCACGGGCAGGGGAATTACAGGCCTGGGTACTTCTCACATACTGTTGGTACAAGTCTCGTTCTTTGGTTCGTTGATTCTGAGCATTGTTCTGTACCGCCTCTTCTTCCATCGGACGAAGCTATTCCCTGGCCCAAAGCTAGCAGCCGTGTCCAAGCTATATCACCTAGTGAAAGCCACAGACTCCCGGCAGCACCTGTTCCTTGACAGGCTGCACCGGAAATATGGCGACTTCGTGCGGACTGGTCCCAACGAGATTACGATCTTCCATCCCGATGCCGTCATACCCATTCATGGCTCAACCTCGCGCTGCAGCAAAACGGATTGGTATGATAACCTCGCCCCAGTCAATGCGGTTGTCCTCGCTCGCTCCCGTGACGATCACGACCGGCGTCGTCGTATCTGGGATTACGCGTTCAGTATCAAGGCCTTAAAGGAACACGAGGACACACTTTTAGAGCATGCTCAGCTAGTTGAAAGAGCAATATCCGAGAGGCTAGATGAGCCCATCAACGTCACGAAATGGTTCGAATATTACGGTTTCGACGTCATGGGTGTTGTTCAGTACAATCAGTCTTTTGGTATGCTTGAGAGCGGCCAGAACCACTGGGTCCTAGACGTCTTCAAAGCCGGGACTATTATTCTAGGCTATATGACATCGACGCCCTGGATGATTCACATCGCCGACTCGCTTAGTTTCTACGGCGGAGTGAATAGCTACCTTGCCTGGGCTAAGGAATCTATCAATAAACGAATTCATGTAAGTTGCTTTAACAAGGTAACAAAGACTCAAATCGTTCAGCTAACTCACTATTATTACGCAGAGCAATCCAGTGAAACAAGACGTTCGTCACACTCCCTCGACTTGATGAGGTGCATTGCTAACGTACTAAGACAGACCATTGGCTGGTTGATTGATGACGCCAACGAAAATTCCAGTGTTGAAAAGGACTGGAATTGGCTGATGGGCGATTTCTTAACTATGGTGACTGGTGGGACGTAAGTCCATTCTACCTCAGCGGCCAAATTGATTTATAGAAGAGCTAAACTCGTATCAGAGAGCCCGTCATCTCGGCCATCGTTTTCCTCTTCTATCACCTGGTTGCTGATCCGACTCACGCCGTATTAGTCCGCAAAGAAATTAAAGCCTTAACTTCTTACTCAGACTCCACACAGTTGAATTGCCTTG
This sequence comes from Hypoxylon crocopeplum, assembly GCA_022578875.1. NCBI lineage: Eukaryota > Fungi > Ascomycota > Sordariomycetes > Xylariales > Hypoxylaceae > Hypoxylon > Hypoxylon crocopeplum. Next base: position 108,056 of record MU399621.1, on the reverse strand, counting down.
AACATATGAACGCCTGTATTTACGAGACATTTCGCCTCCATCCATCTATCCCCTCGGGCGGACTTCGCATGACACCACCAGAGGGTTTGCAGATCAATGGCACTTTCATCCCAGGCTGCACTACTGTTCTTGTACCACAGTATACACTAGCGCGCCGTAAGTATATAGACTATGAGGCCTTCGTTAATATTGGTCAAAATGCTGACATGTTCTGCCTAGGCGAGGCCTGTTTTGAGCATGCTGATGAGTTCATTCCTGAGCGCTGGACTACCAAACCGGAAATGGTGAAGAACAGGACTGCTTTTATGCCATGGGGAATCGGTGAGAAAATCTCCAGGGTAACCTTTAATTGAGTTTATACTAATATCGTTAACACTCGTAGGGCCTTATGCATGCGTAGGAAAGAATCTAGGTCTCATGGAGATTCGTACCTTGGCAGTGGTATTGCTCGACAATTTCAACATTACCTTCGCCCCTGGAGAAGACGGGACATTGCTGCACGAGAAAACGTTGGACTGTTTCTCCACTATACCTGGCCCTCTGAGGCTACAATTCAATCGCCGCAAGCCTGCAGCTAACATTACGTAGAACGGAGTCTTACTCGGGGTACCTAGATGCTGCCGTGACCAAAGTCCAAGTGGTAAGGAGGAAGCGGGACTCTCTGCTTAGCTAGGATAGCTCAAAGATAAGTAGTGTCTATTCTCGAACGATGTGTACTCCATGATAATTAAGACGTTTGCTTTGCGTGTTCATCCCATACTACGGCGATTCTTCTCATGAAACTCAAGTGCACTGAACATAGGTACGGCAAAGTCCTATAGTGAGTTAAAGGACGCTTTTTACTTAAACTACTTACTAGCCCATATCAGACAAAACACCCGCGACATAAAGGCCTATATAGATCAGACAGGTCATCGGACCAGCCTTCCTCCTTATCCTAAAGTGATAGATGAAGTCCCGTTGCTTGTAGTCGATCCGCTAGTGTATCCTTCAGTTGCGAGGATCACTATAGAACTAAGTCAGTAACAATTCGTAGTAAGTTGCCTTAAAGCTCAACAGAAAATAGAAGCTCTTACTGTAGTTGTGACCTCCCAACCTCATGCCAAGCTTGGACCATTCGTCAAAGTGCTTTCCAGTTGTGATGGTCCCTCCGACTCTTTGCTCGGTGCGGATTGACCAATACTGCTGAAAGGTCGTCGTGCCAACGATCGAGGGCTTGTTAACACGGGTGCTCGTGTACACTTCGTACGTCCCCTCGTCAATGGTGAAGTTGCCCTTGGAGGTCCACGGCTCGTTGGGGAGGAGATCTCCATGCGCATCCATTATGTAGTATTCGATGAGTGGGTTCGTAGTCCAGCCGTATACGGCGAGGTAGCTAGGGCCTTTGGGGTCGTATGTACCCGAGTATTGGACAGCTCTGATGAAACTCGTTAACAAGCACTCAATCAATCTAATGAGTTACTGACCTGTTACCACCTGGGCTCCATCCCTTTCCACATACGAAGCCGCTTGAGCCGCCGCTGCTTTGCCAAGTCACGCTATACGTGCTGCCGGCGCCGTTTTGGCAACGGAATGTACCGCCACCCTCGGACCAAGAAGACCAGAAGTAGCCGCCTTGTCGGGCTTGAATGGCGTTGCTATCCTTGCCATGGAAGATGCTTCCCAGTTGAGGCAGGAATGAGGGTGCAGTGAAAGCTCCTGGAATCAGGGCAACGGCCGCGAGAACAAAGGACGACAACATGTTGATAGATGTGGTTTGATTGGTGATCTCAGGCTCTTCGCTCCTATGAAGTCGGCATGTCACTTATATATTTCCCCATATTTGGGTATTTCCAGGTTCTCTCTCCCCTACAAGCGATGTTTAGCCTGAAGGCCTCGTGGACTTCTGGGGTTAGTTTCGGATAAGACTGTTGAACTAAATTGGTTGTAACGCCCCTCATTTTTACAACCAATTGGGAATTTCTGTCCTGAGCATAGTATAGCGAGGAAATGCTTGATCCCGTTACAGTCCCATGTCGGGCCACGGTTGACTCTTAAATCTAGCCCCGGACAATCGGAACGAATATGGGGTGCAGAGTTCCAGACCGACTAAAGGACGACCGTCTCTTCGAGGTTGGTCGTCATCACTTATTAGATTAGCCCAGGGCAACACGAAATTAATAGGCGGACGGATTAACATATCCGATGTGTCAAAATGTACATCGATTCATAGGTCTTGACTTTAAGTAGCGTCCCCAACATTGAAGATCAGCATCAAATACCGTAATATTTCCAAATATAGCCTACCAAGTTAATGCCGAGGTAGTGGCAAGGGTCCCACGTACACATCCGAACAGTGTTGAGTGAGTCGGAGGCTGAGCGTCCATCTTGAAGGCAACTATTGAAGTAGGGTGCTCTGGTGAATGACTTATGAAATTCTGTGGGTGATTTCTTTGTACGCCCTTTCTTGAATTGCTTTCTTAGAAGCAAGACAACTTGAGATGAACTTTGGCAACATAGGCTCAATCATGGCGATGTCCATTATGAATAATTATGTATCCAGTGTTATCGTGGATAATCCTTCGAAATCGCAACGTGGGTGCGGAGGATGTCGAGTTTCCGAAACCTCATGTATCGCTATCGGTCCCTCCGGCCGATCTGGGAAGCGTACCTAGATAGGCAGCTAGAAACCATATGAACCGCTTGTAATGCACCGCAAAGCCGAGAACTCGTTTCAAGATATCTCATATCATTCGTCGCTCATAGATTGTAGTTCTCTCCGTGATTAGGTATCCATCAGATAGGGAGTGTACGCATAGGTAATACGAAAAAATGACGTATCAATTCCTAGCCGAGGCATACAAGATACCTAAGGATGCTAACGTAGAAGGTACTCGAAGTGGCGACATTCTAGAACAAATTCGACCGCGATGGAGCCTCACTCCAGTTCCAATAAGAGCCCAACGTACCATTTGGAGATAGTTGACACCACCGACCAGACCGGCCGAAGAACGGGGTGGATATGAGATATCATGGGAATCGATGGGAGGGACTCGTGATAGCGAGATGAAGCGCGTGAGAAGGCCTCGAAACGGTGGTTTTGGTAGCTGTGCAGTCCTTCAAAGTCGAATACGACGGGCAACTGACAGGGATGTGTCGACAACTATTAACTTAGGTAGGTAGTTATCATCAACTAAGGGTCTGTGTGGAGTTCTCCCTGTCTATCAATTTAGGAGTCGTCAGAAGGTCTATTTTGATGTCAAGTCCAGTGGCTGGTGCAAGTGATAAAATTTCGGTCTGTGGTACTTCAGGGCAAGGTAGAGTCGAATGTTGCCGCCGGAGACGGTCTGTTGGTGCTCTTCTTAAATGAGGAGGCGGTTTGTAAAAGCATGAAGCGAAACTGTCCACTGCGGAGGTTATAGCTGGATAGCGAGCTGACCTTTCACCAATAAGGTGAATGGATTTGACACTAACGTGATGTTGAGTAAAATATCTCCCACAATGGTGACTCGGCGTCATAAATGAGGAAACTCACATGATTGCAGTAAGAAGACAGGATAATCCGATCAGCCGCAACTCGTCAACCCAATTAACAGAGTCTAACCCAAGAGAAGTCATCAATTCCTTGGTCATTTTCAGTGATTTGGCCAAAGCTTGGTGGCACGTGACATATATAAACATGACGACTTGCATCTTGATTCGTGTGTGTAATGTCAGTAGTAAAAGGATGACGCTGAGGCAATTGTAGCTTCAGCTTTGCTCCGAGATAAATGAGGAGATATTTGGTAACGTGACTTCGATGTCGATGCCTGTTACATGCTGTTAGGAAGATATTCCTTTAAATGAATTTATACCGTTAAGCCAAGTGTTTATCCGAGATATAGCTTACCTAATCGTTTATCTATTACAGATTAGCGGCGTAAATAATCACCCCATCACACGCGTGGAAAGGCGATATCTCTACCGTTTTAGAATTAAAGTGAATACAAAACAGCCTCACTCTCCTCGAAATGATGGCATATTGTCGACAGGGCCCCGCCCCCGACGTCACAATCGTCAGCACTAGGTATCAGCTTGGGAAGTCCCGACAACATGGGTCAAATGCCAAGTGGTAATTAGTCTCACAGCTGCCATCGAACCGACAGAGAATAGTACAAAAATTCTTAGACACCAACAACAAATCTCCTTCAGACACACTAAATTTGAAGCTCTTTTCTAGAATTTTATCAGACTTCGAGTACAACATACGTTCTGAAGTTAGCTTACACCTCCTATATCAACCAGGAAACCCATTACATAGTACCTACTACCTAGGTAGTCAACATGGATTTGCCACCAGCACCCAATGGACTCTCAAACCGATGGAACCTCGGTCTTCGCTGGGGCCTTTGTTCCGAACCTGGATGCATAGCCCGTGACAATCTACTCAAGTGCGGTGGGTGCCATGCAATCCTTTACTGCAGCGTCGACCACCAGAAGGCCGACCGGCCGCAGCACAAGTCGTCCTGCAACATCGTGAAGCACGCGCGCGAGGAGCTTGTCAAGGAAGAAGCGGCTTTGCGTGCCAGACCTGGCGACGCGTCCATGCCCGAGAACCCATTCGAGACGGCACGGGGCGGATTCTGGTCCTGGCAGCCGACGCGTCCCTACATGCGGAGCCGCCTCGCGCTCACCGCCGCTTTGCTGAACATCAAGACCGGCGTGGCCGTCGAGACCGCGCTGAAGCACAGCCTCAAGATGCTGCAATTGAACCCCGGCGACAACCAGGGCGTGCGTGACCAGGTTCCTGGGCTGTTCCTGCGCCTCGGTAGGGACCAAGAGGCCTACGATTTCATCAAGTGGTACGCCACCGTGGGCGCCGATGGCGACTACGAGTGGGGCAACCCGGAGAGCCCGTTCTTGAACCTCCACGACGAAGACGTGTTTGAACGCGTCGATGAGTATGCCGAGGAATTGTTCGACCTTGGCATGCTCGTCTGCCTGACAAACCTGAAGATCCGCCTCCTGCTGGACGTGCAGACGCTGGAGCGGGAGTCCAAGAAGCCCGGCAACCGCGACGCTAACTACGACAAGAGATGGAATGGGTGCGCGAGGATGCCTTTAGCGACGTGTTATACAAGCGTCGGGATATCGTCGAGCGGGCCGATTGGACCGACCTCATTGCTGACTTAGAGGGTCAGGTCAAGAAGTTAGTCGAGTGTGTAAAGAAGCGGAACGAGCATTATTGGCCCGCTCTGAATGCGCCGGAGCGCTGGGCTGCAGCTTACCCTACTGCGTTTTCACCTGGCTCGCCGCAAGAAATCAATATTGTATTCAGGCAGACTTGGTACACCTGGTCAGAATGCCCTGCTGCTATGGAGGTTGTCAAGAAATATGCTGGTATCTAATATGAGCTAAATATTCCGATAAAGTACCAGGATAGATGGTAGTCGAATCTCATGCACTCCTACGACCGTCGTCGTGGAACCGATTGTGCCTATCTGATAGAAGAATTGTCTCCATACGTACTCTAGCTAGGACTTCCCATCCAATCTTCTTCGCAGGTACTTTAATGCAAGAATTAGTACACTTCCAGAGGCGTGTCTCAGATTCCACCTACATTCCAACCACTCAGGCAACAATGCACGACAATACCTTCGCACGCTAGGCGATAAATGACAGAGCCTCACTTCTGGGCCTCCAATTCAGGTTCCCGGCGCCAATTCTCTCTAGATAGAATCAACACCCTCGGCATTTCATTGCCTGCGTCAGATGGCTCTGTATACGCCTCACTCTTTACGGGATACACGACAAAGAAAGGCTAGGACTTTAACTGGAAAAGCACAGAGGACCAGAAATCTCAGCTTGGGCCACTTTCAACTACTCGTCATCCTCTCCCAGACGTATCCCTCAACTGGTCTTGCAGATCGTCAAGCTCGCTTTCCAGCTCACCGGCGCTGGCCGCCCGCGAGGCATTGTCAAAATCGATGAGGGTTACTCTACCTTCATGGACAAGGGAGTTGTGTTTATTGTTGTCCCCGTGCTTGATCCCCAGCTGGTGCAGTTTGATAAAGCTAGACGGTACAGAGGGAAGTCCTCTAGTGTTGCAAGACGGCAATCGGCAATGCGGGCCATGACGAACCCAATAACCCTCCCTTCCTCCAACAAGTGACCGAGAAAGGCAATGATGGGGATTGTATATACATCTATCGCGGCCTTAAAATGGGTGGAGCTCATGTACTTTCTAACAAAGAGATTTGATTGGGTGTCGACGCGGCCCTTGAAGGGATAAGATATGGGCTGCTCTTCGCACCCAGTCCAAACCAAGTTTTCTTAATACTTCTAACATCTATATCTTCTCTCTAACAGGCCCCCAAGAGAGCAACACATTCAGATCCGGCCTTTCCTAATTCCAGCCATATATCTAATACAGATTCTTAACCTCGGCTCCTGTAGGTCTATTAGAAAGTTTGCAGCGCCAACATAAATTAACGGTACCTAGCAAAACCCCAAAGCAACATGTGCGAGCAGGAGTGTCGTTATTTACACATGTGGCTGCACGAAAGATGAGCAATTTCGCCAATGCCAAGAGAGGCTGGGCACGAATGTCAAGTGCACCTCGGTTACCAAAGTTCGACTCGCAGATTCGCCCCACATGTGTATCAAGCATATGGTAAAAGAAGGGAAGGACGAAATGCGTTCCAGTTAGACAATCGGACGTCAGATCGCAGTGAGACCCAACGGGAGGAGGCAGAGGATAGAAGGAAGGAGAAGAGTGCTGTCGACTCTAGAAACTACCTAGTGTTGGTAACAATTATCTTGAACATATGTTAACCAATATCATACAATCTCCCACACTGTTTCTTCCAACTCTTTTTAAGACTTAGCCTGAATGGTACTTTCCGTTTCGGATATATCCGCAGTGTTTTAGGTGGTCATCGAACGAGGCTGTCGTCGCCCTGGTTATATTTTAAATTTCCCTAGGTACGGCCCTTCCCCTCTCACAACGGTCGGTTCGTTGAAGAAATGGACCGTCATCTCCCTTCTCTCCAAGATCACCGCTCAAACCCTAGTCTTCAACGGCGAATACGACACCTTGCACGACATCGCCTAAGTCCCGTTTTTTGAGCTCATCACACGGGTTCGCTGAATCACCTTTCCAGGTGGTTGCGCGAGAGGGTTTTGAAGGTCGTTGGCGAATTTCTAACACACAAGGAAATCGCCGAGGTTAATTGAGTTTCTTCGAGAATCCGTGCGATAGAGCGCTTGTCCTGATCCAAAGCACCCCGTACATGTACATCCCGATGAGCCTAGAGACGATTAAAGCTGAGCCAACGTTTTAACGGTCGGAGGAGGCAAAACCCAGTCAACTTCAGTGCCGAATTTTCGATATTGCTAAGCAAATATACTCCTTAGGTATGTAATGCAGAGCTGTAATAGCACCGCTAATTCTTTCTTCTCTTTCCTATCACAGTGCTCGATAATCCCTCGAGAATGAGCTTGAATACTTACTTACCGTTAAACTACCTAGGTACTTAGGTACCTATGCTAAATTTATATTGACTGACTTGATAACCCAGTAGGACAACGCTGAGTCTATAGCCGCTTAGGAAAGGATCAAATGTGTCTCCTTAGCGATCTTATGAGCTAGAGCGGAGTTTACGCATGTAGTAAAACTAAGCTTCACTTGGTTCCATCCATACTCCAGCTCTGCCCCGAAGTAACCGGACCTCGGTGGGGCTACCTACCTAATCCGGCAACTGTTACTTCCGGTCGGGATGAACCTCCGGGTCCGGTGCCGTAAAATCCGCCGAGGTTTTGGCTATTACCTAACACCACACCGTTAGTTCCTCGACTATCCCTTAGAACCAGAGGATCATCATAGTAAACTAACATTGGATATTACTGTCGGCGGTATACCTAGAAATATTCCGAATTCCGTTTTCATTGATGCACTTGTAAAGCCCGTGGTGTTGTGCTAGGTAAGCTAGGATAAACCAATGTTTCTACGTCGTAATTCTGAGACGCGATCACGTCCATATGAATTAGAATTATTCCGATATAACTTTCGCCACAACATAGAAAGCACCATCAAAAAGGGGAAGCTAACATGATTGCCAAGGTACAAGCACCAAAGTGTAGATATTTCATGGAAAATGCAACATGAGCGTAAATTCCACTACACATACGAGAATGAACAAAATACTGTGCGTCTGAGCCGACGTCTATTGTCGAATTGCTCGAAGAAGAATTATAAACCAGTCAAGAATCGATATATGGCACTGAATGAATGTTAAAAATAATTATCCCCAAGATATTAAGTTACTTCACTTAAGCTTATGAGAAATATAACAAAGACACTAACTATGAACAGGGAGGATGTGGAAGGATAACGGTGGATTATGAGGAATATAATTATATATCCGAACCCTTTCGAAGCTTGCTGATCAAAGGCCCTCTTCATAAGTCTAAGGAACTTCTATAGCGCGCAAGTCATCAACTATCCATATCCTCTCCTCCCCATGTCCCCTCTAGCCCATCCCATTCTCCGTCCTAGATCTCCATAAAGAACCACCCCCCCTTTACTCAGCCTCAACAACAACCTTCTTAGCCGAAACCCCCTTAAGCACCGTATGCAGCGCCTCCTGAATGCCATCCAACCCCCTAGTCCCCACAACCTCCGGCGCAGGGGCAACCTTATACGTGCCCATCTCCAGCGCCTTAGGCAAGAAGTCGCCGAAGACCACCGAGCTCGTCTCGTAGTATATCGCCAGACCCTCACCACCCGCAAACACAAACTTCGCCGTGACCCCCTCGGGCGCCGCGCCCTCAGGCACGACGTTGGCGCACGCCACAAACGGCGTCTGCGCCGACCGCGCGGCTACCTCGCAGCACGGGACCACGGCATCGCGCGGGCCCGCGGCCTGGAAGATCCCCGCGCACACGCCGCTGTCGATCGCGGCGACCACGTCGTCGATTACCGTGGGGCTGGTGTAGTCGAACACCTTGTCCGCACCGAGACGCATGACGTACTCGAAATTGCGCGGCGAGCACGTGGTCACGACGTCGAAGCCGGCTGCTTTGGCAAGCTGGATCGCGTTGCTGCCGACGGCCGAAGCGCCGCCCCAGACCAGGACTGATTTGCCTACGCTGGGAGTACCTTCGGCTTGGGGGAACGGCATGCCGATGTAGTTGCTCCCGAAGAGCGCGTTTGCGGCTGTCGCGATGCACAGCGGGAAGACAGCCGCCTCGGCAAAAGCCAGTGAGTCTGGGATCTTGGACGCCATGACGTGGTCGACGACGACGTAGTGCTGGAAGCCGCCGTACTCGGTTTTGCCCTGAGCGGAGGCGCCGAGGGCTAGGCCTAGCACGCGGTCTCCGACCTTGAATTTCTGGGACGCGATGCCAGAGCCCACGAGCGAGACGACGCCAGCGATGTCGGACCCGGGAATCATGGGGTACTTGAAGAACGGCAGCGCGTTGACTTGGATGTAGGCGTCGACGGGGTTGACGGCCCAGGCTTGCACCTTGATGAGGATCTCGCCGTCGCCAACTTTGGTAGGGATGGTGCCTTCGCGGATGGCGGCGGGCACGCGGGCATTGTCTTGCCAGAAGCAGCGGTTGGTGGCGGTGGTAGACATTATTGAAGTTTTATTGGTAACGGAAGACTGAAACGAGAAATTTAGTTATGTTGAGTTAGGATTTTTTTAATACGCTAGAGTGAGTACAACTGTTGAACGTGATGTGTAAGAAGCTCAAAGTGAAAATACGCGGGAGGCGACAATGGTTAAATATATTCGACTTCGATCTCATATAACAACCCGCAACGTAGCCCCCCACGGTTATGTCTATATCGTGAGGACGGTCACTCTAGATCCGTTGTACTGAATACAGCCACCGATAGAGAGTACCGACGGCACGGAGAAGATACAAAGCACCGAATCCCGTTCCGTTGCCGTTTGCCTTGTTTCCGTGAGGCTAACTACCTGGTACCGGAAGCTGAAGTCTAGGCTACACCCGGACTTAAACGGGTCTATCGTTGGATTCTCCGATAGTAACGCAACAATAGATAGATAACGATCAATACTTGCTACGCCTCCAGTAGGATAGGTAGTGTATAGCTCCCTAACTTTAGCTTAGATTAAAGACTGAGTTGTGTTGACGATACTGACACACCAACTCCTATATCAGACTAATGCGAAGGATCTGAACTAGACATCTATGACACGCCTTCTGAAGACTATGAGACGGAACCGGGTCTGAAAATATAGTATTCAATTCCGGTCGCAAGGCAGGAAAGGGTTGTCTCCGGTATTTCCATTATTTGGATGATGGACTTATACGGGGTTAGGTTGCTCTTCATTATGTGGTGACTGAAAGTTCTGGGAAAGTGCTGTTACGTACCTAGGTAGGTATGATCTCGACACTCGAATCGATATCCTTAGGAGGAAGTATTAACAATGCAGAACACCAAACAACACGCTTAGTACTTCGTGCAACGGTTCAAGTTTGATACGATAACCATGATTCTCTTATCATATGCTCCCCTATCTTCTCATTCAACTGCTACTGCCCATAGAGGACCGACATAATGAACAAGGCGAACACGATATCAACAACTGGGTAGCCTCCGAGAAGAGCAGGAGATCACGAAATCGTATTCTCAAGCCACAGCATCTCAACTCTCCTCTTTAACTCTTCGAAAAGCTCAGTAGGTAGGTCATTCATAATTCATCGCGAGAAGAGGCGTATCGCATCGCATGTTGGTTTACCTAAGGTAGTTCGGGATATCGACTCTTCCTCTGCCATCTGGTATCTCTCCCCCTCTTTACTCAACCCTACCCTACTCCCCCCTTTCAACGATTCAACTAAATCACCTTGTACCAAAGGTGACCACGGTACATTGCCAAGCCAAGCCACTCCCTACACTCAATTCAAGCTCTCTCCAGAATCTCAAATGCCCACTATCCCCCTTTTCAATCCCCTCGCGCCCTCGTCCCTCTCTATAAGGATGGGTGGAATACAGGAGGGAGAAGTTGAAGGCTAATGTCACAATACGATGTGCCATGTAAGCAAGTCCGAACGCCTACAAGGGCACCAATTATTATATCTAGTTAAGCATGGCTACCCGGCAGCCGAATGATTATTGAGCGTCCATTCGTTCATTCATCCATATCCCGCCTAACTTTTGTTGCTGAAATCAACGCGGAACGGCGAGGGCGCTATGATGTCAAGGTACTGAGCGCGGTTCTCCTAGAACGTCTCGGACTCCTGGCTCATTGCGCTGGAAGGGCTGGCAGCCGCGCCGAACGTGTCTGAGGTTGGTTAGCAAAACGTGCCGTGAATTACGTGAGTATCGCAATAATGACTAACCTCGCTTCCGCCGTCTCTCGTCCCTTTCTCCGTTATCGCTACCTTGGCTGGGAGTCATCGCCCTGGGCCCGCTCGGCCTTCGCGTCGGGACTCCTAGAGCTCCGCTCAGGTTCCTGTTTTCGAATTTCGGGCTACCAGAATGATAGCTTCCGGCATGGGTCGCCGTGGCTGTGCCGTACCCACTTTCAACACTATGGTACGGCAACGGGCTGCCGTGCTTCTTTTGCAGCTTGTTCACCCTCTCATGTTGAGGCGGTGTATGCGTGATCGAGGGTGATCGGCCATCTAGAGGCTCCTTAGGGGGACGTGGTGGTCCCTGAGGACTGGGCGACGCCATGTCTTGCCATTGGTACTCCTCTCCATGGCCAGAGTGCATTGCACTGTTGTCGCTGTATCGATTACTCTGGGGAGGGAACCTGTTGAGAGAGGTCGCCGAGCCAGCCCAGTCTGCTGATCTCGGGGACATTGGAGAGTCGTAATCTTGTGCCGAAGTCTCCAGTGCTGTCCTGAAGCGTTCCGTCTGTCCCGGGCGTGGTTGCGGGTGCTGCAAATTAAGCGAGTTGCGGTGAGCCTTGTATTTGGGATCTTCTGGAGTGGCATATGGAATGGGTGCAGCGGCTTGCGGCATTCGAGGCGGCTCCAATGCGGCTGGTTCAGGCATGTCATCCTCCATGGGAGCAGCGTTGAGGTCTTGCTCCGAGAAGCCTGTGTGCAGCTTGTCATCCTCGTACACATTCTGATGCTGGAACTGGTCGTAATTGCCTAGGTCTGAGGCTGATCGGGACGGCGGGTGTTGTAAGAAGTCCTCAGGCGGTTCGTGCTTCTTGGAGGTGCCACTGCTGCGGAAGACTCTTCCTATGCTCGATGTCGTTGTCTCCGACCAGCGCGAGATCTTGGGGAAGAAGCTGGACGAGCCTCGCGATTTGTGTCTCTTGCTCTCTTCGGTTCGAGGGGTATTCTCGTTGCTGACAGAATAATTGTGCGGTTGCGCTGTCTGCTGGGGTGGCGTGCCGAGGGGTACCGATCCACCCCGCGTCCTCTCTCCGCTGGGAGATAGCATTCCACCATGCATCTCATATTGGCTCACCGGTGGCATAGGATGGTCGTATTCGCCCTCATCTTCCGGCACAGTGCTGATGCGGTGATCCGAGAATTTACGCTCGTTGATCATCCTATTAGAAGTTCCACGGGATTGCGGTATTGAGAGGTGTCCCGATTGGCTTGCGTGGCTAACAGTCGATGTTCCAGCATGGCCTTCGGGCTCATAGCCTCGATCTTGCTCATACTGCACCTCCGGCTGCATATTCTCAATTGAGTGAGCCCGCGTGCTCATCATCCCCATGGGGCCAGCGGTCTGATCCTTGAGATCGTGGACATCGGTAAGTAACTGGTTTAACATATCCTCGATCCTACTAAGGTCATTGGCACCCTTAGAGCTGAGACCTTGAAGTGCTCGTCGGAGAAGATTGCGCTTCTTCACATTCACGTCCTCAATACCAGCTTGGGAACCTCCTTGGATGGATCGTGAACTGCTGCCTGGGAAAGGTCGAGGCCCGCCCAGGTGGCGTTTAATTGTCTTTTCTGTGTTATCCTTCACGTCGGTAATGATTGCGTCCTCACTATCTCTCAATAGCCTCTTGATGTCCTCGAATGAGTTGCGCATTTCAGCCGCAGAGCGAACAAGGGTGACCAGTATTTCGGTATCCCTGGCACTTCGTTGTGCATCGCGGACCATGAGCTATATGACAGTTAGTCAACGCTTACATATACTCAAGATGCAGATATACTCACATGCTCCATTAGGGCGATGATGTCTTTTGACTGAATCCTATCGATTCCAGTGCCCGTAGCGGGGTCGTAATGCGGCGTTCCCATTGCCTGGGAGAGCCCAGCAAGGTGTCGTGCATCCTTCGGTGAGTAGAATGGGTCTTCGGACGGCCTAAGATTAGGTTGGTTGAGCATTCCAACGTCCTTACCCTGAACATTGGGTCCGTCGCGGACCTCATTTGGCGCCGCAGATATGTAACCCTCGTCACCTAAGGCTAATCCAGGGCTACCAGTGTGGAAGCCGCCTCGGTAGGCGTCGGTTCCGAACCCAGTTGCACCTAACATATTTCCATCCACGCCAGGTAGGTTCGCAATCGGACTAGCTCCTTCATAGGGGTTCGTGACCAAGGTATCTCGTTTTCGGTCACCTGATGTCCTCTGCCACTCGTCATCCTGCTCCTGACTAGGTTGCCGGCTGTGAGACGTAGCGAGTGCTCCTGCAGTTGCAACGGTAGCCGCGGCCGCCGCATCGGTAATTCCAAGGCCGTGGCTGTTGTCGGGCTTGCTCGCCCTTGGCGTTACGGAACGATCGTAAGCATGAGACATGTCCGGCGTCGGTTCTCCTGGCCAATGATCTCTATCTCCATGCTGCGAACCACCAAGCGGTCCTTGCACAACTGAGGGAGTCTGCTCCGTGAAGCCATATCCGATCTCCGGCATGGGATTATCCAAATCTGGAAGGCCACTAGCTCCCAGCTTAGGGTGATCGTAATCCGAAAGGCGATCGACGCTATGGCGTGGAGTAGCATCTGGCCGGTAACCATCCTTTGCTCGTTCTTTGAAGGATCGGTTTCTTGAGACACCCTCGCCAACAAACTCGCTGTTCTTCGCTTCAAAAACCGGGCTCCGTTCGTCTACATTCTTCCGCTTAAGAGCAGCGGCCGCGGCTCGCTGGAGGGCAACACTCGTAATGGCACTCTCGGAGGCGGTGGGGGAATTGCGGTACTTAGATTGGGGGACTTTCTGGCCGTATTCGTTTAGTTCGTATTCCGAAAATTCTCGAGAAGTGTTCGATGGCTCGCGTTCTCTAGATAGTGCCGGCGAATGTCTATGTTGCTGTTCGACTGCTTCATGACGGCTCTCTACTGAGCGCTTGGCGGGGCTCATTTCCCTAGATCCGACATCTCTTGTTCTTTCATCGTCGTAAGAAATTTGCGAGTCGCGGTAGTCTTGTCTTGCACCTGTAGATCCACTCAGGACGGAAGGATCAACCTGTGAGCCTTCCACTAGCGATGCTACAGCAGACTCAGGCGCGAAGTTCTGGTGTACCATCTCGGGGTTTCCTCCGACCATGTGGACTGCCTGTCCTGAAGTCACACGATCAAGTTCGCCGTCATCGGTGTACTGAGTATTCCTATAGTCTAAGCCTGAGCTTCTGACACTGCTAACCTCATCAGCGAACTCGCGGCTTCGCAAGTTGCTGGGAACTGAACTTGGGGAGCGGAGGTCTCGATCGTGGAGTGCCGACTTGTCCGGTGATGAGAGTTCACTCTCGGTACGTATCGTTCTCGAGTCTCGATAGCCGTGGATATCACTTTCTCCCTCCGTATAACCAGATACACTCTGAATTGGACTCAATCCGCGTCTTTCCTGCTGGTAGGGTACATAACGTAAGGGAGCTGGAACATCTTGGGATCCATAGAAGGATTGCATGGGTGGCTCTTCCTCATCATATATGCCAGGTTCAGCGAGATGGCCCTCCTCCTCATAGTCATCCTCATAGTCATCCCGGCTCTGGGCCGGGTAGTGATTGCCGAACTCGTCAGTGCCATACTCTTCCCGATATTCGGAATTGCCCCTGCGGGGAAGGGCTTTGAGGTCGCCGTGAGATATGTTGGCGTGCTGAGCTCCCAAGCCCTGGAGCGTGTGGGCTGGTGATCTTGACGGCGTGGGAGTTCCACTGACGGATTCTAGTGAAGCAACCCCTCTCGTGACCTCTCTAACAGGCGTCATCTCTTCACTCGCAGAGTGAGGTCTATCTGTCTCCGCTGATAATATCGAAGTTCGCGTCATATCAGACGGGTTCATTTCGCTCTGAAGAGGCATCGGTGGGAGTAACTCCTGGTCATCATCCTCGAAGTCGTCAGCGTACCTCTCACCATTGTCACGCTTCGGCGTCTCGGCGCGTCTTCTCCTTCGTTGCCTCTTTTCGTCGCCTCTAGATCTTGATCGCATTGCAGCACCGGCAACCGCACCTGCAACTGCGGCGCCCAGAGCGGCATCTGTGAGCTGATCACGGTTACGGCGCGGCGTGAGATCATCATCATGAACATCTTCAATAACCAACGCATGCTCGATGCTGCTCTGAGGCGACAGGTTATTTCTAGCCTCTCTGTCTCGTTTGTCCCTTGACCTGGTCGACTGGGTCGTTTCCGCAGACTTTCTCTTGCTCGTAGTAGAAATCTCCTCGTGAGAGGCTGATGTGAGACTCGATAGTGATCCCCGGTCTCTGCTCCTCCGAGAGTCTTGTTGGCTTCGTTCCCTCTTGATAGCATCTAGCTCTGGCAAGATGAGTCGCCGGATGGCATCTTCGACGGTCTCAAGCAGTTTCGGATTGTTTATCGATAACTTGGAGGAAGAATGTGAATCGTATGAACGGTGGCTGGAGGTCATTTGCGACGAGAGGTTGCTAGAGTCAGCAGCTGAGACCACGGATTCCTTGTTACTTCCCCTGGATCTACGTCTTTCACTGTCTTTCTCCCCGGAACTGCTTGTTCTACTCTTCGACTTGTGTCTTTTCTCCGGCTTGCTCGCTTTCTCAACCGCCTTTTGCATGACACTCTGTTCGTGACTAGAACTTCGCGTCTTCCGGTTCACCTTCTCAGTTAGAGCGGGAATGGATTCGCGTACGGGACTTTTAGCATGCTTCTCATTTAACGTGAGCGAAGCACCGCCGGGGCCATCAAGGAAACTGTCGCTAGGAATAGCCGAGATGTCGGACATGTCGGGTGGCTGGTAAGTCGATGCCTTGCTATCGGCAGCAGGTATGAGTGGGCTAGACACCTTTCGACGGCGATGATGACTCCTTGAATCGATCTCAACCTCTATAGGGTTGCGGGAGACATTAGACTCCTCGGTAGCAGATGCGTAGGAGTGCATACTCCTCGCGTCTTCCGGGTCCGTCATGTCTAATTCGCTTCGGTTGAGATTTGAGCCCGCGGCGGCTTTTTTAGACGAGGACGTCTTTCTCGTGCTCCTGGTCTCGGTAATCTGGATGTGGTCGTTTTTGCCGCGAGTTTTGGAAGGCGTCAGGCGCACACGGACGCTGGGTTTGCGCTCAGTAGAGCCCGAACCACCAGAAGTACCGTTCTTCCCGCCTTCGAAATACTCAATGAGTAGGGAGGTCTGGGAACGATTTTGCCTGTGACCGCGAGTCTTGATGGTCACGGGGGTTCCGTCGTCAGGAAGGGAATAATGCGATCTTTCGTCGTCGGCAGGTTTAGACACATCGGAGGGAGCGACTTCGGTAGGAGTAGTAAGGGACTCGGACTCGGTCGGGGCGGGTAACGGGGGCGCTTTTCTCGAGTCGACTCCCATTTTGCTGCCCGAGTGTGTCTGCTTGTCAAGTGATGCGGCCTCGCCTCTACTTGATTGGCCACTTCCTCCCTTACCAATCCTCTCGCTGTTCGACTGTGTGTACTCCAGTTACTGGTCGAGCGGCGAACACTATCGATCCTAAAGGTAGGAAGGATACAGACGGAAACGTGTAAATGACGACACCGAATAGTTTGCGCAAGAACCGATCAAAACATCGGAAGGCAAGTAAGAATTGCGGAAACTGAAATGTGGGAGTTAATGGTAGGTCACGACAACGACGAGGTGTTTTGGAACGACGAAATGAGATGATATGAAGTCAGAGGCAATGATAACAACGACGACAATTGGC
This sequence comes from Hypoxylon crocopeplum, assembly GCA_022578875.1. Lineage (NCBI taxonomy): Eukaryota > Fungi > Ascomycota > Sordariomycetes > Xylariales > Hypoxylaceae > Hypoxylon > Hypoxylon crocopeplum. Next base: position 91,012 of record MU399621.1, on the reverse strand, counting down.
TAACAAGGTCACAGGGAATTAATATTAAGAATTGAGAATTCGAGTCTCGAGGATATAAGAGACAGCAGAAGAAACTGGGGATTATTTTGTGTCGGTTTGCTTGTTGGTAAGTAGTAGGTAATGGAAAGAAATTGTTGTGAAAAGGAAAGCTTCCCGAGAGCTTGAGGTCTTGTTCACAATCCCAGCCCCCTCAATTGCGCAGCGCCGGCAGCGCAATCAATCAACCCTACGCCAATACGAATACTTCCGCAAAAAAAACAACAGGATAGTGAATGAGACGAAAAAGAAATATCAATGTCGGATTTTATGAAGAGATCTTGATACATACCTGCGAGGAATATTAAAAGATACACGGCGGCGTACCTGCGGCCAGGTCAAGTCGGGTCGGAGCTCAGATGGATGCGCACTGAGTATTTTTTGTTCTTTTAATTTTTGACGTTTCTCGGTCGGCTCGAGCCACTTGAGTGGGCAGATAAACGAAAATGCCGTCTTGCTTGCAGGATGTCGCCGTTCCGTCCAATGCAAGCACCTATTGTACGGGATATTCTGGAGCCACAGGACTGTGGTCAGACGAGTGAGTGCAAGCACTCGAGGGCTCCCTCCTCGATCTGGCGGTAGAGAATTACGAGATACGAGGGTCGTGGCGGGGAATTAGGGAAGACGGGCGATAATAGGCTTATGAAGCTTCAGTTATTATTGTGTCGAGAAAAAGCTGGCGGAGCTTTGGGGCTTGGGGGCTCTGCTGCTGGTAGAACTTGCCGGGATATTAATGCTAAGTTTTGATGCGTTGGCTTTGCTTAAAGAATTCTACCAATAATATCGCAGAACCGGGTTCTTGACAGACGCTTAGCTGACAGGGACGGTCCGGCTGCGAATGACAAGGAGGTCGGTGACTGCTCTAAGAGGCTTTAATATTCTGCATATGTGCTTTCCTTCGAAAGAACGTTCCTTCGGCAGGTATCTCATGATAATAATAGGTAACTGCAACTGCTACAATACTTCTGTCCGGCGTCATTGACAAGTCTGATGCAACTTGAACCTTTTAACTTTTCCTTCTATCAACATCACGTTCGCTTTCTAGTCAGAAATGATTCCTATAAGAGTAACGGATATACTTAGGCTAGGTAGTGTCATTTATTTCTCAAGCTCTTATCACTATGGTATCCAGTCACTAGCACTACTTGCCTGATGCACTATATTGAAGGGGTTGGTAGAGCTACCGATTGTTTACCAGAAACCCCGTTCCCGTTTGCTGCCCAATTTTCCTTATTTTATTCTTTATTGACGTTGACCCAGATACCGTAGTCTGACAGAAATAAATCTGGTTCTCCGTAGAGTGGCTCTTGCGCCTTTGGCCGGGCGACGATCTATCTGTCTTAAGTTTGCGACGGGCTGGGGACGGGCACGATGATGTGCGCTCCACTGGGACTTGAGTCCGTTTGGATCAGAAGTTGACCAACGCCCGGAGAGCCCTACACTTGGTCCAGTCGTATCCACCAATTGCTCCGTCATCACTTAAGCCAGTGGCCAACAGGTCTAGGCGAATCTGTCCAAGCAAGCTGCCAAACATTCGCTTCCGTGATCCATCTTTGTTTCGCCCCCATATGGGGTGGTGATCATATCGTGATTGCAGCCCAGGTAACTAGAGGTTCGACACTCACCGACTTCTCTGCTCCTCCACAATCCTACCTTAGAATACCTCATCACTATACCAGAAAAGAGCGTGATTAGACGCTATATGCACCTTCAGAGTCGCATTGGCAGCCGCTCGCTCAGGAGATATACATATAGAGGCACCTATTTCGAGCTAATCACAGCGCTCGACGCACAATCACACTGCCATCCGATCTGCGCAAAAAGCCATGTAATACGACTTTAGAGAGCTTACGGTACCTACAATTGTGCATATACCTACATCAAAGCCTACAGGACTGCCTGCGTCTGTCCAGTCGTTGCCCTCCCGGAATATTTCACATCTAATCCCCAGTGGTTCGGAATAAGAAGTCCTGCGTTCAAGGCCAATATAGGTATAACAGTCTAGACGTTGGACAGCAGGATTCCACATCGCCACAGCCACTCATAACCCGTCAATTGGTATTCATTCAAGTGTACTTTCTACATATGTGTGGTAGGGCAATGCCTCACCAAGCTCTCTGCGGCACAAGTCGGTTGGAGTGGCGAATAGATGCGTGTCTCATCCCGGGGCTGACGTCCCCGTTGCTGTACAATACCTAGTGGGCGCCCTCTCGGATCACACCGTTTTCAAGTCACGCTCTTCGATCCCTCGGAGTTCAAGTGTTTGATCTTAAGCCACATTCTTCAGCATTGTCACCAAGTGTTTGCTACAAGTCCTAAATAGATGAACACAATACCTCGCCATACATGTAGATACGAGGCATGTATGTAATTAAAAAAATATGAAGTCTAGAGAGGTACATGCCTATTCTCATGATCTCCAACGACCTGCAGCCGGATCCGCCGTGCATCCGCACCCATTCCTCCGGTCGTCTTGCGACATGCATGCAGCCTTCTACTTCGACATGCAAGGAACTGCATATATACTAGGGGGGAAGTAGAAGATGATGGATGCTAAAATCAGGGGCAGAACTAGAGGACGGTAAACCAGGATGGGAGTGGGAGGGAATAGAGCAAATTCAGTGACATCTCTATTTCAGTGATACGTGTTTGCCTCTTGAAAAACCAGACTGCCATTTCTCACTGCCGACACGTACGCAACACCCAGTTCTATAAGAGTCTACATAGAACTCTCGAAGGCGAGCTTTGGCTGGTAATCTCGCACAAGGGGTAACACAAAAGGTATGCGGGCATCCGCCTGCATGGCACAAGTCTCCCATTCAGGCATTCCGTGGACTACGTGTACGTAACAAGGACGAGCAGGGAGTGTAGGATTAGTATGTAGAAAGCTTGCCCATCCTACTCTATATAACTACCTAGGTATGCAGGAACGATGCTAAAGTGACGCCCGGAATTAATCTCTGTCATAGGTGTGGATACACGGGTATCCGTTGTGATTGACATCTAAGAAATGAAAAGAAGAAAAAACCCCTCCCAAAACCCCTGGCTGATGAACTTCCGTGTTTTCCTGCATATAGAAATGATGTATCAAGCTGATGTCTCATAATACTCAATCGAAAACTCCCTTTCCCGCCTTTTTCCCGTGACCCGATCTGTGCGAGGGCCGATCCTTTGATGGAGCCGAGAGGTATTCGGTTTTGGCGCCGCTCAACAGGTCTCTGACCACGGAGTTGTTCAAGTAGTGGCTAGCGAGGCCGCCTCCGAGAACGGACTTGAGCATTCCTAATCGGGCTGAGAGAGACCAGCTATCGATGATGATGCTGATGTTCTGGATTCGAAGCTTTTGTCTATAGCCGTATTCCTGGTATTCGTTCTTGAAGTCCGACTTGTTGCCGCCGGTGTGGGGATTGCTTGCGAAACGTCGCGCGGTTGAATATCCCGGACCCTTGCCGTGTTCAAGAGAGGTCACTACACTGCTAAAACTGCTGTGGAGCTGTCTTCGGTCTTTCTTGGAGATTGACTTGGAAGACTCCCTTGTGAGCGCGTTCAAGTTTCGGAGAAGCGCGTCTTGGTCATAGCGCATGTTCCATGTCTCTCCTGTCTCTTCCTCATAGTCGCGTGCGGCTTCCAAGAGCAGGGCGATGTTTGATCCAGCGGCGATCTGAACATCCACGTCGCTACTATCAAGCTGTTCCATGAAGGCTTCTAGTGCTTCCGTGCTCTGTTCCTCGAGGTCATCGAGACTGCTCGCAATAAATCCCCAGGCATCTAGAGCTGCAGCGACTACGGGTCCATTGTCGCCAGCGTCAATAACGTGGCCGTCACTCTGAACGATCCCGATGAGAAATTCCAGAAACTCCTCCGCTGCAGTCACGGACCCTCCACCGCACATTGTCGAAATGGCCATGGCTCTGATGGATGCCACCTTGATTTCCTCGTTGTGGTCGTCGAAATCCGAGTTCTCGCAGAGGTTCTTCAGCGTTGGGTATACGCGATCATGAATACTTTCAGTACCAGTTGTCAGGATGGTCATCATAAGGGCTTTGAGCGCCCATGTTACACCTTGGGCAGTTCTACGGCCGCGCACGCTCTTCAGAAGCATAGGAATGATGTCGTCCATCTGCCCCTCAACTTCCTCGGCGACGGGGTGGTGACGGATCAGCTCAGTGTATGCGGTTAACTTTGTTTCGCGATCCTGTCCGCTGTCACGCTTCTGATCAAGCAGGTCGACGATATGACCGTGTAAAACCTCTGAGGGAGGTGCTCGGCCGGCTTCGTCGCCATCTTCTGAGTTGACAAGAGAACTAGCCAGACTGTCATCGTAGTCGTAGTCGCTCTCGTCTTCTTCCTCCGACACATGTCGACTGGTAGCACGCGAGCCATCGCGTGAACTAGCGGGTGATGCTTGTGCCGACTGCTGCCTGGAGCGCGCCTTTCTAGAGACGGTCTTGCCGCTCTCGAATATCTTCTTTCGCAGGTCGGACATTGTCGCGGATTGATGGTGTACAATGATTTTGTAACACAGTGATGTTGTTAGGTTGACTTCAAATATATATGGTTCGTATCAGGTCTTGAATCCTTTTGTATGTGAACAATAAAGTGACGAGTGCGTAGTTTGCGACATGAATTCCTTAAGCATGATTAGGATTCTTCAGAGTATTAGTATCTGATTCGTAGTCTTCCGGAGAAACCTTTGTTGGCAAAGAAGGGCTATTGTTAAGCTTGTCTGGTGGCGTGAGACGATATTCCGAGAACAAATACAATGTGTATGGATAGGCGGTGAATAAAGACTAGATTTTGCACGCACCAGAGTTTAATGTCAAAATACAACATTAAAGGTGACTGGACAAATCGGAGATAGGTTCTACGAAATACCTAGTCGAGAGATGTTGGAGAAGGGAATACGGTATTCTTATTTAAGCATTGGAACTTTGTACATATACGCGCGCGTCATCGGTACAGCAGGCAGAAGAATCCCTGGACAACCGCGGTCCCGTCGCAATTCATCATATGAACAAACGCGGGGCATTCCCCAGTTGTACGTATCGCCACTTAATCAGTTTAGGGAAGTAGCGAAAGGTACTCCACCGGTTTAAATGGTACTATCCGGAGACGACGGTACGTACATGTACCTTGGAATATATGTACATATATCGTCCAAAGACATCCATAAATCACTTTCAACCAAGAGACAGTCATTGTTCATATTGATTATTCACACGACAGAGTGCTATATGTTGGCGGTAAAACTTCGGCTGAGCAGTCGAGTTGGCTGGTGAATCTAACGTGAATGGTTGTAAGTCTTCGCCCTGTTTCTATGTACGTATGAAGGAAATTCATTCGTCCTATTTATCCATATAAGGTAGTACCTAGGTACGTCGATGTTACTCAGAGCTCAGCGTCTAAGCCACTAATGGGATTAGCATAGATTAGAATAGGACTCGTGATGATTATTTCTCATATTTGCTTAGCTGAGCAAGAATGAGACTTTACGGATAGTCGGTCTAACAGGATCTTAGCCTCATAAGAGTCAACAGAGTGAAGAAATTAAATATACAGAAAATTAGAAATTCTCACCTCGGATGTCTATTAGTATTATACCTAATGATTCAACCCATCCGTATAAATACGGTGCCACCTGTACGCAAACTCAGCCTTCTTATTGCACACATGCATGTACTTAGGTAGGTTAAGTACCTTTAAGTACCATTGCACTTTAGCTCAACCCCACCATCCCACCACTAGGGTTAGCCTATCGACCCCGCCGCTAGCTGAGTCTTAGGATCCTTGCCATCTTATCGCATGTCAGACAAGAGACTTGATCGAATACGCATTTTGGTACCTGTAACAACTTCATCCCTTGTTGGAGTGAATGAGAGAGAAGAATAGGATTGATCATAGTTAGAATTCGAAGTGATAACTTGTCTTACTTTCCAGAATTCGCAGGTAACGTGTAGAATCTCAGCCTTACTGTGTTGATGCGTTAGGTTGCAGGTGGGGTCACAAACAGCTGATAAGGCTCTTATCAGGCTATCAGGCAGTCGAGGCCCCGCCCTGCCTGCACTAACTCTAATCCCCAGCTTGCTTGGATGTAGGCTGCTCGACCGAACTTGCCTAAGTTACCTACGTCTAGGTACCAACTCTCTTCTGCCTAATCCAACTCTTCAGTCCTCGTTGATAGTCACATCGCCTTCAAAGGTCGAATCAATTATCATCAATGCAAAAGGACTCGATGAAGTACTACATATTTTCACCATTATCTCAGCAAGGTCCGGGCGCAAAGTTCAATACATTTAATTGAACGTCAACCCTAGCAACCCTGTGTCAACTCTGTTCTGTCCGAGTCTCTCACCTCGAGGTATTTCTGCCCCGCCCAACTGTATAACACCTCGATGTGTTCTTAGGTTGGTAGGCGCACCCTCAATTACATGTACCTAACCTTAATCAATACCACTACCACTACATACCAACATTAGCTAGAAGGTACCACCTTCTGTAGCTTCAACTGCTGAGCATTTGCGTCTTCGCACGTTCTCATCTCTGACACACCCACCATCTTCTCCCCACTCCTACCTCTTCCTCCCATCTATCCCACCTCTCCCATCTCTTCCCTCCACCACCATCTTCGGCACAGTCTGCCTACTCTACCCACCTCATCTATCCTGTACATCGTCACAGATTCTTCATCTGACGAAGTTTACCCTTTGTTGAGTTCCGACCTTCCGTGTCGTATTCCTGAGGACCTTGGGCATCTCCCTCGACATTCTCGTGGCTTCAGGATCACCTCTTCTCCACAGACCAGTAAGCCGATAACGTTGGGCAAAATGGCAACCCCCGACAACGCAAGCCGTAACGACGACGAAGGTGAGAATGCATGCTTGTAGCATGATGCATCCTATTCCGGTGTAGCTAATCTATTTCTCGTCTAGTCGTTATCGTCACCTTAGTTTCGCAGCCACCCGGTCCTCACGTCTCTACCTTTCCAAAGCGTCAATTTATCCTCAGCCGCCAGACTCCTTCCATCCGAATCGGTCGAGCGTCCAAAGTTCCCACCAAAGGCGTCGTCGCCTCGATAGATAATGCCTGGTTTGACAGTCCTGTTATGTCGAGGGGCCATGCTGAGTTTGTTCTCGATTGTAACGGCACACCTCAGGTGAGCTTTACCAAAGGAGCCCGTCATGCTCAAGCCAGCCTCATCATCACGCATATGCTAATTGCAGAGTATAGGGTGTGTTCATTCAAGACATCGGATCCCTTCACGGCACTTTCCACACTCCCAATGACGGCTACAAAAAGGAGTCGAGACTGGAACCAAAGAAACCGGTGAGGCTGTCAAATGGTGACTCGCTTCGATTCGGCACGGATATCTTTAGATCTTCCCAAACATTCCCTCCCTGTCTCGTCGAGTTCTATATGATAGGGCAGGAGTCCGAGATGTAAGTCTACCCACTGTCATCACCTGCACCCACATAATCCTAACCCTTCATACAGGCAGCATCCGGTTACGCCGAGTGTTAACCAATCTACGAATCGCGTCTTTACCATCCCGGATGTTGATGACGACGAGGAAGATGATGATGATAGTGTCGTTGAGACAAGCATGCTAACCCCACGCAAGGTCGATGCTCAGCGTGGCCCATCCATTGACCTAACCCAGGACGAGGTTGATTCGGTCGACGACCACAACCTCCCGTCTAGCGCAACCGCTCGCGACAACATCAACTCCGACGTCATTGACCTAACTTCAGAGCCCGACGTGCACTCAGATACTGAACCAGCCCCGGCAAGCCCTTGTTTCTCTCCTGTTGTGGCTCCTGCAAATGAATCGGCAATCCCTGTTGCTGTTGCCCCGCATAGCGCCAGTGCGCTGACGGGTACGCCTCACTCTCACAAGTTTATCGTCTTTGACAGCGAGTCGGATCAATCGACTGATGAAAGTGAACACGCTTATCATCATCGACATGACGACGACATAAGTAGTGAAGATATCAGATTCACTGATTCGGATGCTGATTCGGATGCTGATTCGGACGCTGATTCGGACGCCGATTCGATCATGAGTAGAGATCTCTCGGACGATCTAGGTGATGAGTATGGTGCAGGCGATTCCGACCCTGACGATTATACCCCTGAATATAGACAGCTTCAGCTTCAGCGCATGGCGCAGTACCGCTCACGTATGTTTCTCTATATCTCACGGTTTCACTATATGTGGGCGGTTCATAATAATGACCTCTGTACAGTTTTTAAACCACTCAAGTTTTCGAGATCATGCGACGAGATGCCAGATCTCGTATCGAGTCCAAGCCCTCCGGTTGCCGACTCGCCCCCATGCTCCTCACCTAACCCGCCGGACGAGACAGATTCAACTGTCGAAAATGTCCCGGCTGAGTCCTCGGACGCCAATCCTCCATTTGTCACGCCTTACCTGTTCACCGCCGCAGAGCTTGGTACGTCGCCTGCCCAAGCTCGAGAGCCGAGCCCGTCGGATGCTGCGATGTTCAAGAGCCGCCCTGTCCTTGACAAAGCCCCAAGCGACTCAAGGGCTCAAGCTCTTGGCGAGAAGTCAGGCAAGTTCGAATTCTTCTCTGCTAGGGAGAGCAATCGCACGGCCCTCGTGGCCCAACCTTCCCCTCCGCCTCTTTCTGCAATTCGGGAGACATTGGGTGAGAGTTCGGACCTGCATGTTGCTAGTATGGAGGTAGACCCGCAGTCACCGTCGCCACCGGTTGGAGTTGATGCTGGTCAAATGAAGCCCACAGAAGAGGCTATCGACAGCGTTGACAGTGCATCCAAGCCCTCTCCACAACCCTCCAAGACAGCGCCTATCGTTCTCTACGCCCCTGCCGACATATCGCCTTTTGAAACACCAGATTCTGCGTGGTCGACATCTGGGGAGAGATTCATTAATAATCCTCGCACTGCAGATCTTCCGCTACCCGTGGCGTCTTCTGAGCGTCCTCCAAGCCCAGAACTTGACATGACTAGCGCATATGCATTCCAACTAAGCAAGCTAGCAACTGAGAGCAGCTCTAGCAAGAATCTCAGGCGTGTCGGGATTCCAGACTTGCTTACTCAAGAGCCGAAGAGCAATCGAGCAGACCCAAATGACTACCTTCTTCCTCCCATGATCGTGTCGGGCCCGCCACAAGTCGGGGGGACCTCAGATGCACATGGCATGAAGCGCTCCTTTGAAGATGCCTTCACCGATGAGAGCGATTCAGCTATGGTGGATCAAGCATTCACGCATTTGAAAGGCCAGTCCAATTCCGACTCCATGAGTGAAGATCGAGGTATTATTGTCATACCAACTATGAAGGCCTCGCCTCCTCGTGAGCTCAACTCCTCAGACGACCGGGTCGAAATGCAACTGGTCGGCGTCCACACGCGGCAAGACAATATTCAACCATCGAAGCGACGTCGCTTTGCTCAGGCAGCAGCCTCGGCCGTAGCTTGCGTAGCTTTTGGAGGTGCTGCTGCATTCACCTTCATGGTGTCCACCGCACCCACTCTCTAATGAGGCACTATCACCCTCTCCAGCATGTCGCAAGCAATAAGTCGACAATGTACCCTTCCCACACACCAATTTTCTCTACGGATGCCGCGAGTGATCTATATTGCGGTTGATGGGCTAGTTTAGGCTTGATTGCCTTTCAGAAATCACATACATGTTGCAAATGGCGTAGGCGAGTCCGGAAACGGCGTTGCGGTTTCTTTGTTTAGGGGGGTCATTGAGCTTCATACGTACCATTGCATTCGCTCAGTCGCGGGAAATGATGAGTTACATGACAGGATGGCGATTCTAGGGAAGGGCGGCGAATAGACTTATTGCTCTCTATGGAACGATACGTCCGCCTGCCGAAACTAGAAGTTGCTATGGTTTAGCTTCGCTTTCTTTCATGTTTAGTTCTCGCGATGGATTCTCACGCTCGGCTTCACAGGAAGGTCAGCATACTCAACACTTAATGCAGGTTGCCTTTATTTCTCACCAGCCCACATGAATTGATCAACTATAACCTTTGTCTTATGTCGCGTCTAGCTGTCCGCCATATCAAAGAGGAGCTAGCTTATGTCCTTGTCTAAGTTAATTTTCCCGTGTTAGCATAACGGGTATAACAACGACCTTTCTTAGAGCGCTTTGCTCGTCTTTCACCACGCTACGGCTCGGGCTCACAGTAACGACGTCCGTAGAATAACGCTCCTAAGACTATCTCTACCCAGGTACCTCATATCATATATTATAAGATATATCCATCATTTGTACTCGTATTCGAGATGTGAGATCCATCAAAGCTAGTAACGGCCACAAGCTCTGCCTCTATCCCTACAGATACACGCTTTGCCACCTTTGTTCAAAGTTGACACATGCGGCTCTCCTATCTAATTGAGACTAGATGACTCCTACAAATGGATCAAGCGGTCCTTACCTAGGTACTTATATGTTTACGAACATGGCGATTTTGGTAGTAGGGCCCCCAGGACTATTTTTGACAAGACCTACGCGCTAACCATGACCTCAATTCTACGATCGTGCCCCATAGTAGCGAATCCTCAGTGAAGCTCATAGAATATAGGATCAAACGGGTTCACGTAGAATCCTTTTCTTCTACAAACATACCCGCGTTCCGTAGGCAAATCAAATCTGCTGGCTATAACAATCGAGTCTCGTAGCTTAGAGGACTCGGTTTATAAGAGTTATTATCGTGCTATACATATAACAATTAGGAGACCTCTTGAGTAAAGGAGCTGATTGTAACTGAACCACCAAGCGCCTTCGTGGCGTACTGAGAACCTGGCATGTCAGTATCTACCCCCATGGGACGGAATGCAGTGTGTGCGGTTTCTGACTTACGTTGAAGATACCCCAGCGATACCCAATGAAATAATGCCAATCTGTTGTAAGGGTGAATGCCGTACCCAGAGTCTTGAAGTTAGTACCGTCAGTGCTATAACTGAACGTGCCTGTGCGACCGGAACCGGGGTTGATATTGACATTGCACCGGAGGTAGATCATGCCTTTGGTGACAGCTGCAGCGGCGGCTGTGCTGCCTGTATTTGTTGTCCTCCACGACAAGTCCATTGTGACGGAGTTTACCATGCCCACCTTGAGGGTGCCGGCGTCATTTAAAACGCCGATCCATGCTGATTGGTCTCGGAAGAGCGCAAGACCGGCACGGTCACCATCGGCCATGTTCGTTGTGTCCATGATGATCGTCGTAGTAGATATTGGACCGTGGATTCGATGTGTCAGCGTATTGCGCGCGGCGTAGAGGTCAGTTGTGACTGTGGCGGTCTTCAGCGCTAATCCGTCGCTGACGTTGAACTTTGTGGCGTCGGGGTTGTGGTTCCATTCCCACTGGTGGTTCAGCGCCGTTCCTGGGAAAGAATCCGTACCGATCAGTGGCGGTAGTGGGTGAGCAGGCATAGGCATGGGGTATGTGACCCCCCAGCGACCACTAGATGTTGTGAGGACCGGGAAGCCATCTGAGCCCCAGGTAATAGGGGCCAGGACGGGGATTCGGCCCCCTGGGTACGCATCCTCGAAGGCCATGTAGTACCAATCGCCATTAGGAGTATCTACGATGCCTCCTTGGTGTGGATTTCCGCCACCGGCTGCTGGTGGAGATAGACTGTTGGCAAGGACCTTGATGCTGTAGGTTCCAAAGGGGCTGGAGGCCTTCAAAACGTACTCTGCGTTAGCCGGCTTGGTAGTGAGGATGTAATATTGCCCGTTATACTTGTACATGCGGCTGCCTTCGAGTGTACCGATGTTGCCCGGACTCGAATAGACCTGCTGGGTTTTTATAATGCTGAGGCCATCTGGTGAAAGTTGGGCCACCGATAATCGCGTGTTGCCATACGCGACGTACATGGTGTCGTCGTCATCAATCAATAAGCCCGCATCGTAGAAACACGTGTTTAGCGTCGATGCTAACTTCCAGGGACCGGTCACTTCTGGGGCCGTATAGATGTACGTCTTTCCGGACTCTATACAGCCAAGCCAGTACCACATTTTGTTGCTTGCCCTATAACGCATAGTAGATGCCCATATTCCCTTCACATATGCCCGTTCACTGCCGGCCAGGCTATACTTAGAGCCCCATTCTAGCGTCGGGACTGAGTGTCCAATGTACTCCCAGTTGACAAGGTCGTATGATCGGAGGATTGGTGCTCCTGGGGAGTAGTGCATCGTCGAGGCCGAATAGTACCAAGCATCATCGACGCGAAAGATATCTAAGTCGGCGAGATCCTCCCACAGGACTGGGTTGGTGAACGAATCAGCAACCAATGCACCTGACCCCACGGAGGATGTTGTGGTGGTTGTTGACGCGGCTCCGGCTTGGGGATAATATTTGCGTCAGCTTTAGCACCTTTTTATAGGTAGTAGGGTCTGAAAATTGCTACTTACGATGGCCATGGACTGCTGCCTCAGCAAATAAGGTAGGGGGGAGACTAGCCGCTAGGGCGACAGTGGCCTTCACGAGCATCATCTTGTAGTGGATCTGAATCAAACCAGTCAAGTGTTTTGTGTGCCTCGAGATGGAAACTACAGTCTCTATTCATGTCATAGATATTAATCCTTTAGAAGCCGGCTGTGAAGTAGGCTTTTATGGAAACGCATTTCTGCATACCAACCTTAAAGGGCCCTAATTACACTGTCAGTATTACATAGAGCTCTGCAGTCTATGCTCTTGAAGTTTGATACGAGCGGATAGTCTGAATTACGAAAATCCGTGGAAGATCTCACGAAAGAACACATGCGCGCCAATGGGGAGCCATGACGAGGTTAATCGGACAGTCCCAAAAGCTTGATATAGGCAAATCTCATATGAGCAAGAAAACCCGGGTACCAGAATATCAATCTACTAGGTCTGGAACCCTCGTAGGTGCTGATTGGCCCGGATGTACTGGTGAATGGCAAACTTACATACATCGTGGCCTCCGGAGGAAATGACATGAGCCCGGAGAGTGGGGGTTCGCGGTGGGAGTAGGAAGCGGTCAAATGCTTTCTCGTCTCAATGAATTCACAATAAAGTACTATTATAGATTTCTGGAGCCTCTTTGCCCTGAAATAATGTGATAGAGGCACAAGTCACTGGCTTAGAAGAAATAACCTTCATTCGCTGGATGTGGGTAGCTGGCTTCTCCCATTAGAGGGTTGATCCAGTTCCCAGAGTGGTGTTATACTCGTTCTAGACCTATCCCCTGTTTGAAAGAGAGGATAGTGGCGCTCGCCCTTCTCAGAGTTAGCCTTGCTGTACTTCAACCAACTTGCTGGTCAGCTCAGACAATTCCTTCACGAATGCCATAAATTTGCGTCGGTCGTCTATTGGCTTCTTTTAACTGCCAGTATCTTGCTTAGGAGGTAGACTAACTCACCTACATCGCAGATTAAGTATGATGCCGCCTATAACCACAAGGACATATGCTAGAGGGTGTAATATAATTTGGATGTGCAGTACTTGACTTCATGGGCAATGATGCCAGTCCGACTTAGTAGCCCTTCTTCCCGATACACGGAAACAGTACGTTATAGTTGTTCTCACAAATTGTGAGTCAAATACATGATACATCTGAGCTTGAATTCCTAGGTAGAGTTGACTTCGCTTATCCGAACGGGTCTGCCGATGTGGTAGACGGAAACACAATTGTGACCTCGGACTCATCGAACGTACGTTACCTTCACTCGTGATGTGTATCCGACCAAGTTTCAGCCAAAGACATTGCTATTCTTAGTACCGTCTCGGTGGTAAACATCACAGCGACATCGGCGGCTGATGAGTCTGACGCGTAGTCAATATATATCCGATAGCCTGGGTTGCATCCGCCAGACACTAAAAACTGGGAGTCCACACGCTTTGCGAGGAGCGCGGGCCGAGGGTCTTCCCTGACTCTTGGGATCTGAAGGCAACTTGCATGAGATCTAGGTCCGGTAATAACGCAAAAATCACGTCAGGACTCAGTCCTCGAGAGCTCGGCACTGGCTCATATGTATTAAAATCTCCGGGGTCCTGGAAACACGGGCTTGGTTGGTAAACTACGTGGCTCCCACGGGTTTGCGGGGAGGGTGAATTGTCAGATGCGGCTCGGGTACTTGCAGGGTGCAGGATCATGCATCGGACCGGGAGACTCCCCGTCTGTTAGAGTAGATGACCGGGGGCTTACCGAATAGGGGTAGAATTATCAGATGTTGAACAACTGTGTCGTTCCCAGCCATCTGGTTCCTGTCATACTAGACGGGAAAGGGCCGACAAGGGGACGAAAGCGGAAAGCTATCTCAGACTTCCAGTAGAGGTCAACCCGGTGTACGGATCAGGGGATAGGATCAGAACACCTTGGTTTGTGACGTCGGCACATCTCGTATTATGGTACGGCCTCGAGACTAAAGCACTACACGTATTACGAGCCCTACCCGATGAACTCTTTGATTTGCAAATCGCCGCGTGATTGGAGCTCGTGAAATTTGAGGGATGGGTTGTTGGCAATCTCCTTATTCTTTCCTCATCAAAGTAGCCGAGTAGAGTCAGGATGCTGTTCGATGGTCTGATATTATTCCCACCGCTTCTCTTTGTGACTAGTTTCAAGGAGTCGTGCGGTGGGACAAATAGGTGTTGTCGAGGCGGTGAGTCTAAGGGCTCGGGACATCATTGCCATCGGATGAAGTGGTTAACCTCGCTGTAATACACTCTGGGCTTTTCGATGTTGTATAAAGGAAAGAAAGGAAACCTCAGTATCTGCAGCAATGAAGGCGTCAATGATCCTCAACTCAAGCGCAAACGCACTTAAGACAACACAGCTTCTTCTTCAAATAACTATCACCATGTCTCAACAACAACAGCAGCAGACGTCATACGAATATTACACGAGCACGTATTCCATGGACGAAGACCGGGCAATATACGGTCTTGGGCCAAACCGGGATATGCCTTCCCTGTGTCCTAACTGCAAGGGCAATCCCAGAGAGTAAGAAGGCCCCTTTTGAATAAGGACTTATAGACGAATATGCTTACCATGTTGGAATAGTCGAGTACATTGCACTCGGTGCGGCGCAACGGGAATGCTAGGAGTTCCAGGAATCAGCACCGGAAAGGGACGACAAGATAGGACCCAAGCTCCATCTGGAGGACCTAGCTCGGGACGTGGTAGTTCAAAGGGAGACTCGTCTGCCATCCGAGACTCAAGACGATGAAGGATACGAGGTAGTTGGAAGGAAGTAAGGACGCTACGAGATGAATGCAGCTTTGGAAAGAGAAATATCACCGTTGCTGGAACAACGGGTTGTACCTCCCTAGCCTGTCTCGGTATATCTTGGGAATGGGTAATGGAGTTTTCTTGATTCTTGTCATACTTATCGAATCATGGTATCCTTTCGCTTTGAAGACTTCGGTCAGTTTCCGGCCTATTCCCGAAAGCGTGAATAAGACACTCATGTTAGACAAATCCTTATTCAACGGTTCACTACTAGGACATAGAAGATCTTCTAGCATACGCGGCGTCGAATATTAGCCCTCTTGTCAGTTCACATCGACACAAAATACCGAAGTTTTCGCATAATATTGACTTACGACTGAGGATACAGTTCAAATCCATCATTTCATTGTAATTCATACTATTCTGACGGGTTTAGATTTTCTTGTAATTGAAGTAGGGGATAAAGTATTCGACCTTGACTTGGGGCTGAAGCTGAAGAAATATCGGGTTCTTTAGGTCTTATTACTTTCACTTGACGAGAAGTGGATGGAAAGAGACAACCTTTGACCTGCTACGTTTAGTTAACGGTTGCGCAGTTGTGTCAGATACTTTATATATATATTTTAAATTAGTCATTGTTAAGTGTTAGATTGTGCCTTGGGACTTAGGTAGTTACTGAAAACGATCAGCTATATACTAAATTGTAGAGTCGCGAGCCTACCTACTTAGGTACCCGGTAGCTAGGAAGATATACCTAGGTATCTTCAGAGTATAAGTCGAATCCATCCTGTAGTTCTATCCGGTACATGTAGTACCCACTAAACAAGCTACCGTATGGAGGTGTATCCGGAACCATTTCCTTCCAAGAAGTTACATGTACGTGAATGAATACGGTACGTACCTAGGTGGTTACATGGGTCTTATCGATAAGTCCGATAACTTAAATCGCGATTATCTTATTGCATGTACGTACCACAGCTCTCCTTCACACCTCGTCGCAACATTCAACACCACATGCCACACCAAGTTGTAACACGTTCAATATCCCATTCTGATATCTCAGTTGGCCTGTCTCTTTGATGAGCTGTCCATAACGCTGTGATGTCTGTCATTCTTTGTACCGGTATGTCTAAAGCCTAGCTACTCTTCTTGCACTCTAGCTAACCTATCTGCGCGACAGCTGGGTACGACCACACGATCAGGTATGCGCCAACAGTTAAACTTCTGATACCAAGCTCCCCTAGCTGTAACGATCGTTAACAAAGGTACCTCGCAAATAAAGATTCTGGGAGGCGCTCTCCGGAATCTGCTCGCGCACGATCCAGCACCCGGACTCGCAGGTGAACCGCCTATGCATCTCGCCCGACAAGCGCTTCCTAGCTGCTGCCGGCCACCACACCGTCAAGCTCTACGATATTAAGTCCACGAACCCGAATCCGCTGCTCACCTTCGAAGGTCATACTGGCAACGTCACCGGCGTCGCCTTCCACTGTGAGGGCAAGTGGATGGTTACCAGCTCCGAGGATGGCACCGTCAAGATCTGGGAGACCCGCTCCGGCACCATCCAGCGCAGCTACAACCACGGCTCCGCGGTGAACGACGTCGTCATTCACCCCAATCAAGGCGAGATTATCAGCTGCGACCGTAACGGCAGTGTGCGAGTCTGGGATCTTGCCGAGAACAACTGCTCGCACCAGCTCATCCCCGAGGAGGATGTCGCTGTCTCGAGCGTGACAGTCGCCAGTGACGGCTCTCTGCTCTGCGCAGCCAACAATGTCGTAAGTGGCCCCACCTACTCACTTATTCATTTACCCATCCATTCATTCACTTGCTGTATTCGTTGCTAACATCTATCCCCTCAGGGCAATGTCTTCGTCTGGCAACTAATCCAGTCCTACGAGCGCACGAACCTGCTTCCGGTGACTCATTTCTCCGCACACAAGGAGTACATCACGCGCATTCTACTTTCTCCCGACGTCAAGAAACTCGCCACCTGCTCCGCCGACCACACCGCCAAGATCTGGGAAGTGTCTAACGTCACAGCCGCCGCATCCGACGAGTCCTCTTCCTCGTCCCTCTCCAACGCCGGCCCCCCCGCCCCTGCCGCCTCTAACAATGTTAACGGCCACGATAAGATCAACGGCGACGGCATAGGCGGCATCCCAGGCGGAGCAGCAGCAGCAGTAGGATCCACAGCAGGCACAGGCGCAAACGCGGGACCGGGCGACCCGAAGCCGTACCCCCTCGAGGCCACGCTGACGAGCCACCAGCGCTGGGTCTGGGACTGCGCCTTCAGCGCCGACTCGGCCTACCTGGTCACCGCGTGCTCCGACCACTACGCGCGCCTTTGGGAGCTGCACAGTCAACAGGTTATTCGCCAGTACAACGGCCACCATCGCGGCGCCGTCTGCGTTGCGCTGAACGACTACTCCGAGGCGCGGTGATTTCGGGCTTGTCTTAAGTACTTACCTGCCTAACGACTTATCGGATGGGACATGTGTGTGGATCTCCTATATATGGAAGCTTTGGTGTTGGGGAGTTAGGCGGAGTTCCTGTGGCTGGCTTTGCTGATTTACTGAAATACTTTGATCTATTGTACACTATCCTATTCGCATATGCACTTGCGTATGCGTTTACTCTATGTTACGGCTTTCGAAAGGCTTTAATCGGCAATTGAGTGGCTAAACTGATTGCCCTCTGCGTTGAGCTTGTATCAATAGAAGAAAATGAGGGATGGGTGATGTTATGAACTGATGCCTATACCTAAGTAGCTAGACCTGTCTAAAATAGCATTTAGTCAATTCCCATGAGGTATATTGCTTACGATTCAATTCAATTCGATTTGTAGAGCCGTCATGATGATTCTCCGTCATAGAGTAGGGAGCAAGCCAATCTTGAACTGACGAAATGGATCATTTTATATAATACCTAAGTTAGTAGGCTTTACGCGTCTACAGTACTCTAGGCAATTATCCATCCTACCATGAAAATCGGGTGAGAGAAGTAAACTCGTTTCCTGGTATCCCCAAAGGCCAAATTCTCAAGCCCGTACGCCAAGAACGCCTTGCCATGATGCATTTCTCCTTTCAAATCAGCATCCCCATTGCTCATTCCAAATACTACTATATCGTAGTATTAGTATAGCATATTACCAGCCGTCTCCCCACCCGTCGTCATCGTCTGTCTCCTTTGGCTTCATGTTAATCTTCTTCGCCACAACCGGTTTCGATGCTGTTCTTGTCGGTAGAGGCTTCTTAGCAGCGGCTGTTGTAGTAGTAGTAGACGTTCTGCCATTGGCCTTGGCCAGCCCTTTTGGTAAGGGTTTGCTGCCGCCGGGACCGCTCTTCTTTTGCGTCTGCGCGGCTAGCCACCCAGCGAAATCGGGTTCCGAGCCGTCGTCAAAGGGCGTGGGGGAGACAGGCTCTTTCTTGGCAGGTTTGGACGGTTCGCTCGGGGTGTCGAAGAACGTGTTGCCGTCGTCGTCCATATCACCCATGTCTCCCCACGCGTCGCCGTCATCCTCTGCCGGCTCTGGATCCTTGAAGTAGTTTTCGGCCGCCGAGGCAGATGAGTTTCGCGACAGTGGAGGCGCCGGGGATGGCGACTTGACAGCCTGGCGGTGGAGTGCTGATGCCGAAGATGTCGACGACGTGACCCGCCTGCTAGGGTCAAGACCAGGGGATGGCGAGACGGCTCTTGCTAGTGTCGGCGCGCCGTTGCTTGAAGTTTGCATTTCACCAGATGCCGCTGATAACTTGTTAGTAAAAGAAGAAATAGCCCATCCAGCCCACGAAGACGCCTCGCTAGGCTGCGGTGTGCTCATACGCGGACCGGCACCCTCGGTGGTCTGTGGTGGTGGCTGGACAGTATCAGGCATGTTGGCTGCCGCCTTGCGGATCCTCAGCAGATATACCTCCATGGTTTTGTTGGCCTGGTCCCGAACGAGCTTCTCCTTGTCGATTAACGAGGGGCATATGACTGGTAGAATCCGTGATGCGCATTCCTCCTCGTTGAAATAGTCACTGGTCGCTGCTAGTGCCAAGAGCGCGGCATTTCGCGCGTGGACGAATGGATCTCGCAGTGACCGAGTAAAGGCGGCTATCAAGACCTTGGTTCTCGATGACGTCCCGAGGTTCTTAGCGATTTTGCCTAGACAAATAGTTGTGTTCGTTCTGATACCAGGCTGCTCGTCGTTGGCCGTCTTGGCTAGATGCCTTAATAGTTCGCCGTTAATCGTACGGTCTGACAGTTTAGAAATAATGACTAGAACTGATTTTAACGTCTGCTCCCGCACGACAGGCGCAAGGTCGGTAAAGCCAGATACCATGTTCGGGAAGATCTTGTCGTTGACCACCTTCTGAGGGAGCCTATCGATCATGACCGGCAGGTTGTCCAAGAGACATACTCGTATCGCCCTATCCGGATTTCCAAATAGCCTCACGACAACTGGTTGGACTCTGGCATCGAAATCCTCGTTTGATAGTTTCGTGGAGATCTTCATAACCACGCTGAATGCCTTCGGCCCACCTCCACCAAATTCCACCGACTTCAATAACTCGGGCAGCACTTTCATCTTGAAGAAGTCCTCGGGGAAATCGTCGGTGAGCTGGTCCAGGTCATCCAAGAATTGTTCCCTCTCGCTCTCGGACTTGACGCCAAGGTTATCGATCCCCTCTGTCAACTTGATTAGTGACGAATCGAAGAACCCTCCAGATCGACGCCCTTGCTCTAAGAAAGCTCCCACTGTGATCCTGGCCTTGGGGTTCGTGTTGACGAGTCTCTTGTAACCCGCATGCATAGTGGGTGGTATGCCCTTCGTCTGTCCTGCCTGGTCCGTCCCCCTGAAGTCTCCGTTAAATACCTCAAATATCGTTGCCCCAAAGTTGTAAGCGTCGACAGCCGAGTGCGGGCTTTTCTTGATAGCATCCCATCCCGACCGCGCGAGCTCGGGTGGTGTGTATCTCCCCGAGTCCGGCACCAAGCTTCCGTATGTGTAGATTATGGCTTCGTCGTCTTTAACGTTGCTCAGTATCTCGAACCCGCCTAACTTCCACTCACCGCTTTCGGAGGTGTAGATCGATGCAGCGCGGAGGCTGCCGTGGATGGACGAGCCTTCGTCATTGATGAACTTGACAGTGCGCGCGATGCTGTACAGCCCCCATTTGATTGTTTCTGGACTCAGGCTCTTTCTCTTGACATGCCACCTTAGAGGCACTACTCTTTCTGTTGCGATGTATATATAGGTATCGGTCTCGACGGTATCTAGCACCTTGATGACACCCGGATGCCGCATCGTTCGTAATTTTTTGAGCGCATTCTTCGCAAGAGGGAGCCGCGCCCTGTTCGCTGTGATATCGAAGGAGAATATACTACAGTTAGATCCATCGGCTCGTCGCGTGCCGTTATACAAGGTCCAGATAGACGCGTCCACGTCGACCTTGTCGCCAAAGGTATAGGGGAAAGGGGGTCCTTGGGCGATGGCCGATGCCACCGCCGACTTGAGGAAGTCCATAGTCCTATTATTTTATCTCATGCAATCGGGTCGTACACGGACACGGGGAGGGTGAGTAACGCAAGCTGCGTGCACGTAGGTAAACTACAAAGGTATAACCCAGGATTGATAAGGACACAAATAGTTTGTAGATATTTTGGCGAAGTGTCCCTTGTCACTTTGTTCCTTATGGGCGTAGCACTTACAGTAGTGGGCTGGTGGGTTAGTGGGTCTTCGGCCTTCGACGTTAAGGAGACGGCCCCGCACTAGTCCTAACCGAGTCTGGTCGTATTCAGGGGCCAAGAACGTTAAAGTCAATTCAATGTTCTCCTGTGGTACATGGTACTTGTGAATTCAAGACTTAAACATCATTTATCATTCACGAGACGCCTTTCTCAACCTCGTATGAATCATGATTATTATATTCTATTTAATGAAATATTGTTAGGGTATATGTTGCATTATATCAATAGTCTCACGCCGGTATTTTGAATCCGCCTGTCCTCTCCTTCCAGAACCCATCAGGGTCAACCTCATCTCGGACCTTCTGAGCTAGCTGCAACTTCTCTGGCCTCAGCCTACCGAAGTAGTCTTGAGGGTAGAATCCATCGTTCATAAAAATTGGTAGGTAGACGTCTGATGGTAACAGATCGCTTTGCTGGTACCCCTTGACGAGGTCCCGAATACCGTTATACGTAGCACGCATCGTGAGGTCGATCTGGTCATAGTCCGAGTCAAACAAGAAGCTATAATCTAACTCCACGATGATGCGGTTGATATCATCATCTAGATCCAACATGTCTCCGCCCTTAGACTTGGCAATTTGCGCTATCCCCTTTGGCATGGGCTGGAAGGCGATGCTAGCGATTAGTCCAGGGACGAATTTGGCCGTGTCGCTCACGTTCACCCAGTGATCATATATCGATTGCATGACCTCCGGTCCGTTCTCCTTATCAGGTAGGGGTATCGTCTCCGTTCCTATCGTGTAGACGCTACCCTTTATGACGGCCCAATTATTTCCGCTCAGAAGGTCAGCATACCTCTGCGTCTTGCAGGAATTGATCGTGGGCCCGATTGCGAGGAAGCTGTCGAACACGCCTTGCGGTGGCTCCGGACCGTTGTAGTATAAGAACAGAATCCAGATGTCAAGCAGAGTACTCAAGGTTCTCTCGGCTGTCATAATAATACCCGCCTTCTCGTCTGGGTAGTTCTCGGTGAAGTTACGAACAGCATTCAGGAGGGCAGCCGTGTTTTCGGGCGTCGCATCGAATTCGAGGTTGCCGCCCCAGACGTCGCCTTGAGGATACGCCTGAAGCAGATACGATGTGACGATGCCGAAGTTATTACCGCCACCTTTGAGAACCATCCAGAGGTCAGGATGGCTAGTCTCGGAAACTGTGACGATGGACGCGTTTGCCAGCACCACGGTGAACTCGAGGACGGAATTAGCAGCCCAGCCATACTCAGTGCTCATGAAGCTTAATCCATCTACATGCGATGTTAGCAATTTGCTCCATGCGGAAAGCTGTTTTATGCATGCTCACTTCCGAGTAGATAGCCTCCAACGCCCACGTTCCCAATACGCCCACCGACAACAGTATATCCAGTAGCATCAAGTTGCTCCCCGACTTCATCCCATCTGTTCCCGGGACCAACCCTCACCGTTTCGGTGTCGGGATCGAAGATGACTTCATTTAGTAGCTTCGTCGAGATTAGGGGCCCGCCATCGACACTAGCGAAATAGTTATTCGGGTTATGGCCGCCCGACTTGATCGCGAAAGTCTCGTTGTTCTCGAGGAGGATAGACACGATAGCGGCGACCTCTTCCGTTGTCTCAGGCTCGAGGATACATGTCGGCTTGAGGTCGCCGCATGAAGTAGACCAGTATTGGGTCTGCTCGTTGCTATAGTCTAAGCTCAGTGTCTTGAGCATCGCGATCGAAGTACGACTTTCGACTACTTCGCAAGCATCTTGGGCAGCGACAGATGCCACGAGGGCAGTGGCCAGAAGCACACTTCTGTTTAAAGTGAAGCGCGTCATCCTGGACCTTCTCTATCCGATGAGCTACCAGTCGAAGCTGTTAGGATTCGCCAGAGGTATCAACAGTCGAAAGCAGACCAGAGGCCCTCGTGCGACAGTTGAGGCTCTACCCCAGATACAGGAAAGTACCTGAATTATATCTTCCACGACTGCCGCCATGCTTGCGGGGATGGCTTCCTCAAGCCGAGGCGCGCCGCACGCGAAGGAGTAAGGCTGGAACAAGGGGAGGGAAATTTCATCTCGTGATAGCTGCCCAGGGCAGGCCACCATGCTTGCTGGGCCATCAACTAACTGAGTCAACTTATCCATATGTGTCGACGAGATCCGAATACGATGGATACCCACGTCTCGAACTCGGTCCCGCACATCGACACCTGCCAGGGGACAACATCCACCGGGGGAGGGGACAGACTAAATACGGGCGCTGGTCCCGTTACAGGATCTTGGTCTGTCGATTATGCGGAGAGAGTGCCATAGTCGACGCTCGAACAGACTAGATCTCGGAACGATCCGTGCGGATTCCGGGACTGGTGGGCCTCTCATCACTCGGATTCCTCGGCATCATGCGAAAAACCCAAGTCTGTCCGGGGCGCCAAGTTTCCACCAACGAGCTGACTACCGTAATAGTCTCGTTCCGAGGGCTGATCTCTATTTTCTACAGAACATGCGCATTCAAGGGCTGCATTCGACATCTGTGGAAATCTCCGTCCCCCCTGTCCAACTACGTCAACTGTGCCTCCGCCCCGCATGGAATAGCACGATTCGCTCGTACGTGCGTGCATGCAGGGCGGAAATTTCATCTCCAGTCGCGTTGTCTGGTCTGGTCTGGTTTGTATGTATGTATGTCGGGAGTCGAAAGAACCCACGTTCACATGCTTCCATGCGGGCTTCCATCCGGCCACCAGCCCATGCCGGCAAAGCTTCCAGAATGAGGCGTGTGTAGTAATTCCTACTCAACTACCGCGTCCACATGGCCGGAAGTAGAAGGAGGCCTGAACAGGGTGGGGAACATCGAAAGGTTGCATCGACTCAACGACATCTCGCCAGAATCTTGGAAACAGACATCAAGACAAATTATAAAAATTGGACGACCCGGGTTCGTGAGCAATCCATGTAGCAAGGCTAGACTGCCTGCAGAACATACCATACCATACCATAGTATGAGTTGGAGTAGAACCTTGTAGGTCAGCTTTGCACTAGCCCGTATGTCGCTCAGCTTACTGATACCTGAGATGATTATTTATCAGAGCTTAATATTTAAGGAGAGCGTATTTGCAAGTCGCGTTCCTCTTATTTCGTACAGTCGAGCTCTCTACCATTTATTCAAAAGGGTAGTAAAATTACTAGACTCATACGCAACTGTATGCATACCTCCTCTATTTTTGAACCGCCGAGCATCTATCGAAGTGACTCCTAACCCAACCCATGGCCAACCATTTCGGTTAAAATAAGCTTAATTTGGGGTGATATTCCCTAGATCCCACAGCTTTGGCCGCCCGTAGTTTTGATTACTCTATAGGTAGGATTATAACGCGCGGCTTGCGTAGGTATCAAATTTTATCAGCTTACGTATTTCCTCCCATCGTTTTTTTAACTCTTATGGTCGGATGACCTTGGTTCCTTCGGCCGGTTCCAGGATGAGCCACTGGCAGTCGATGTCCTCCTGCTTGAACCTGTTTATAATCCGGTCGGCGATCTGCTCGAAGTTGCTGGTTGCTAGCGCTAGGATCGTAGGACCCGCGCCTGACAGGCAGACTCCCAATAGCCCTTCTTGCGAGCTTGGCGACATGGACTCGACGATCTCACCCAACCCCGGGATCAACGTCTGCCGGTACTGCTGGTGTAGCTTGTCCTGCATGGCAAGGAAGATCAGATCTGGGTCCGGAGGTGACTGTCCTAGGGCCACCGGAAGCAGTGCTATCCGCTGTAGGTTGAATGTCTGGAGTGGCGTCAGCATTCACTCATTGTGTATTTACTGCGGGTGAAAGCTCGTGACTTACAACGTCCTGTCTGGGGTACTCCTTCGGCAACACTTCACGCGCCTTTGCCGTGGGCACCTGGAAATTGGGGACGACAGCCACGGCCTTGATCTCCTTAGCCCAGGGGAATTTGATATGATGACCGATACCATACGGAGGCTCGGGGGGTCGCTCTCCGGTATCTAGACCACCTGCTGGCGCTGGTAGTACTTCACTGAGCGGGATCTCGACGCGTGCTACGTCTTCAGGTGTCAATGGCTTTAGGTAAGTGCCGACGAATCCACCGAACAGAGCTGCGCCCACATTGTCGGGATGGCGCTCTGAGGAACGAAACAATGGGTGTTAGTATTCTCAATTGAAAGCCAAAACACAGACGCTCGGACGGGGAGACGGGCCCACGCAGACCTGTACCCCGAGGACAGCGAACTTACCAATCATAAGACAGAAATCGAAAAGCCGGTCATCGGTTAAGTGGTGTAGCCCGCCAACCTCCTTACCCAACATAACGCCCGCCACAACGGCGGCACCAGAAGAGCCCAGACCGCGGCCCAGTGGAATGGGGTTGACGATGTGGACGTGAGTCTCAACCGGGAAGGCGCGCTGGTCGTGGCACCGCAGAACGTACAGCGCAACGCGGGTGATGAGGTTAGCCGCAGGGTCCAACGGCACATCGTCAGAGCCCTCGCCCTGGCCCTCGTACGTGATGCGGCAGTTGAGGGGCTCCTGGGACGACTTCTTGCTGCGGTCGACGGTGACACGCAGCTCGAGGTAGATGGACAACGCCAGCCCGATGACGTCGAACCCGGGCCCGATGTTGGCCGAGGAGCACGGCGTGCGGATTGTGAAGGTCTCCATTCTTTGCAGCACCCACGGACGAAGAATCGAATTTCAGTGTTGAACTGAGAGTGGCTCCAGTGCACACGTAACACTTCCTCGAAAGGTGAGGTAAATTGATAATCTGCAATTGTGTTAGCAAAGTAAGTGAAACAAGGCCAATTGATCGTTGAATTATGTAAACATTCCTAACTCAATTTACTCACAGATATTCAACTCTCAATGAGTCTAGTCATAAAATCTGCCGACGACTGAATTGGAAATTTTCAACTTTGTGTTAGCTTAGCCCCGATGACGGAGTGACAAGGGATTTGGAGGCATCTTCAAAGACCGGCGGGTACTGTGGCAGCTGTGGGTCAGCACATCGCGGGGTAGCTACCCTAACGAGACAACTTGAAGCCTTTGATTGGTTCAATCTTCACCCATCGAAATAGGTGTACCTGTCGAGTGCGTGTGGATAATGCAAGTCATAATTCAATGCTTCTATCTACAGTCGAGATTCGGGAGGTAAGTGTATATATGAAAATCATTGCATTGTAAATTGCTGACCTATCTCTCAGATAAAATAGATTACGCAGTTCAATATGTTCTGATAACCCTGCGCTAACTCCAGATAAATGCAATTTAGATCTCCCCCTTTTCTATGTGAGACAGATCACCAGCCGAAAGACTCGGTGTGTAATGTAATGATGTCAGCATCACCAGCAAGGACTTTCTTCTGCGCAGCAGATGCAGCGTTCGCCAGATCCGTTCTGAGACTTTCCGGTCCGCAACCTAGAGACAGATTAATACACTGAGATCTTCCCCCTCATCTTCACGAATAAGACATACCGATGATAAAAGACCGCCGCGCTGTGAGAAGTGCAGGAAGCAAGTCAGGCAAGTAAGGACGTTGATTGTGCACTTGCCCTAGTTTCGGACTCACGGTCGTCGTGCTCTTATCGCCAGGCTTGCTGCTAGCCTCTCCATTGTCTGAATTCTTCTCGGAATCTGCGCTTACAATGGACGGCGATCTGGAGTTTGTCACGAAAAAGTCCACCTGTATGAGATCTGGATGAGCATTGATGAGAGGTTCTAGCTCTTCTGTTATCCACTGAATCTGGCTGGCGTATCGAACCATCCACACGAGATGGATACTCTCAGTCGTCGCAGTACCCTCGGTGATGCGCTTGGCAGCATATTGGATCCATGGAAGGCAGGCAGATATTCCACTGCCGCCTGCAACGAATATAAGGGATTTATACAACGCAGGTATGTCTTCAACTAGTCCACCGTATGGCCCATCGATATGAACTGAAATAGACCGACCGTGGCCTTCAGCAACGTCGTGGTCTGCGACGGACTTGAGCATATCCAAAGTCAGGCCATGGTGCGCCCGGACATAGAATATCATTTCGTTTGTGTCCGAGTCCTGTTTGATCCCTTTGGTCGAGTGCTTCGGTATGTTCGCAATGGTGAAGGGGTGGTTTTGCAGAATTGACAGATGAGGAACCCGCAACCAGACGTGCTGACCAGGTTTCCATTGGAAATCCGGTGGCGCTAGAACCGTCATCTTCGTCATGCCACCTGGCAATTCCTGAAGCCTCGACGGGAACCCTTGGAACCACTCGCGGAAGATGCTGAAGGTTTGCCACTTGTGGAAAAGTCGCACTGCACAAGAGGCGAGCCAGATCGCAAGAGTTGCCCATAGATACACCCACGAGTCTTTTTCTTGCTTCGAGTGCCAGAAGAGGAGACCCAGATACACAACGTACATGGGAATGTGGAGTCGGTAGAATAAATTGTAGAAGCGATGACGGATCCATGGAATGGATAACACAACGATGCCCACAAGTATACCCAGGGGAGGAGTTCCCGTATACTACTCCGATCAAGGTGTTAGTCACGATAAAAGTCACATTCAAAATTAACCATATTAATCAAGAAAGAGTAGACTGTACCTCCATACCCCCGGGTTTATAGAACTGCTTCCGGAGGCCCTCAGGGCCGCCGTCCCGCAGAGGCTGGACGATGAAGGGTACCGTATGCACTATAGCCAAGAACAAACACATATATGATACCCATCGATGGAATATGTTTAGCTTCTCGTGACTAATCCCGGTAAGTATCGTGATGAAATTGACCTTGCCAGCAAGAGCAACGATAATAGGGGTTAACGCCTGCGACATCAACCCCGTTCGCACGGCAAGCGGAGGAGAGCCATAGCCCCGGTGACCTCGATAATAGGGGTGGACCAAGAATGTCAGGAGGAGGAGGAACAGAGATGTGACGGCAATGAAAGCCAAAGTCCCCAGTGACGGAAATCCGAAGTAGTCCGCCACGCGCCCCTTAAAGTGCCGATAGTTAACCATGCGAAGAAGTGCCAATGCTTTGTGTGACAGTGTCGACTTTTCGGATACGGGAGTATTCCGCGGAGGTCTGCGGTTCCGATTTAATCGGTAGGCGTAAACGAGCACGGCGACGCCGATGGTGGCCAGGTAGTACCAGGTAGTGTAGTGACCATAATCATATTGGTGGTCATACGATACAGCAGCCTGGGAGGCCTGGTGAGCGGCCTTGAAAGCGTCGCAGGCATCGCTATTACACAGGGGGTCGGAAAGGGGAAGGTCAGTGACATTCCCCGAGCTCGAGCTGTCGCCCATAGACATAGACATAGACATTGTCGCGGCCTCGGTCTTGTTAGGCAGCGTAGAAGTTGGCGATCCTTCAACTGCTAGGTGGGATGAGGATAATATTTATTAACAGCATGCCGTGAGTCCGAGACAACGTGGTCACTTTTGTACAATTCTGTCTTCGAGGTGCTTGTTAATCCACGCTAGATGATTGAGCTGGTGCAGTCCCGGGTAATTCTGGTAAAATGTAGGTGAGCAAGGATCAATAGAAACTTGCTCACCACTCGGCCTAAACTGTTTGTGAATGCATCCATAATATCTCATTATAAATTAGCACGGAAGTCAATAAGGCAAATGAAGTTCTCGAGAATACCTAACCCACCTGGGCACTCATTATATGTAATATAGATTAGGAGAAGTAGAAGCCGCAACGGGAACGATATGACATGCAGCAACGTTCTGGTGTGATACTGATGGGGATGATCTGAACGGCGAATAGTACAACACACCATAAACTCACCCGGATCTTCACGGTGAATGATTAAACATAGATAAGACCTATAGTCATTAATGGAGGTTGGTAGTTACTATAGGGGCAATGGGGATATCGCGGCAGTCGACGGTGGACGCCACAGCGATGCACAGAATTGCCTCAAACCTGCTCAATCCTTCCCACTTCATACCCACCACTACTCCTGCCAGTTCCATGTGGTACGACTTGGCAACAACTGAATAAACCTTAGACCGCGCACTAGAGCAAACATTACATCGTAAGTAGGTGCCTTCCATGCGGGCAGGCGAGACATTTGACATTGGCGGTTGCCCCAGTTTCGCCGCTTAGATATATTACGGACCCAACCGCCTGGGATTCCCTCCGCTGTCATAACCTTCGGACTTGAGAACCTTTCTGACACAGCGGAAGACATTTTAACATCTTCACACCATCAAAACCCAAACCATCGCATTGACAAATTAGATACCTTGGCACGTATTACAACAAGATAGAATGGACATGTCATTTATGACAACGGGCATGGACATGTCGTCGATGACCATGGCAATGTCGTCTACTGCCACCGCATCAAGCGCGACAGCAACATCAACAGGCATGTCGATGGATATGGGAGGGATGTCAGGCGATGGCAGCAACGCCTGCAAGATCTCGGTATGTTGTCTTCACGATCCGATGAAAACGAACATGTATTAACACGAACCCAGATGCTCTGGAACTGGTACACCGTCGACTCATGTTTCCTCTCATCATCCTGGCACAACACCAGCTCTGGCATGTTTGCCGGCTCCTGCATCGGCGTCATCTTCTTTACCATGTCTCTGGAGTTCCTACGCCGATCCGTGAAGGAGTACGATCGATACCTCATCCGAAAGCACGCTTCAGCTGCTGTCCATGTCTCCATCTCGTCTCCTAAGGACGGCGACGACAAGGACGCTGCAGGAGCCTCGACCCCCGTCCAACAAGGGGTCGTGCAGCCAGGCGGCTTCAGACCAACCGTTCTGGAGCAGTCAGTCCGAGCGTTGCTGCACATGGTACAGTTCGCGGTTGCCTACCTCATCATGTTGTACGTTTTCCTCAGTTTACATCGTGCAAAGATTCACAAGATTCTAATCAAGATAACAGGCTTGCTATGTACTACAACGGCTACATCATCATCTGCATCTTCATTGGTGCCTACATCGGAGCCTTTGTGTTCCACTGGGAACACTTAGAGGGAGGGTAAGTCCGACCTAACTATCCACTCTCCTGCTTTCGCGAGGTGCTGACTGCTTATTAAACAGTCGTCGTGCCACGAGTGCAAGTCAAGAGCCAACAGTGTGC
This sequence comes from Hypoxylon crocopeplum, assembly GCA_022578875.1. Taxonomy (NCBI): domain Eukaryota; kingdom Fungi; phylum Ascomycota; class Sordariomycetes; order Xylariales; family Hypoxylaceae; genus Hypoxylon; species Hypoxylon crocopeplum. Next base: position 60,994 of record MU399621.1, on the reverse strand, counting down.
TGTGCTTAGCCTCACTAGTTCGGGATATGTGACTTCCGTAGCAGGTATCACAGCATTGGCGAGTCACACAGGTGGTCGGAAAGGCGAACCGCAAGGAAGTAATGGGATCGGATAGGCATATCTGCAGATTGAAAATAAGATAATCACGAACTGGGAACTTCCTACATTACTTTAGGAGGTAGTTAAAATGATAATGAACTTGTGCAATCTTGCTACATGTGCCTTTGTAGCCTTCACCCTGGCCGCGTTAACTTGCATACATGCCTCCACTGGGCAGACTGGCTGCGTGACTTAGCGAAACATTTTTACGAATCCGACTGAGGTGATCTCAAAGGAGTTGACGAAAGTGAGTGGCATTTATGACCTAGTATTCTACATGAAGTTGTAACGTCTGCAGAACGTTTCGTACAACACTAAGCCAGATATGCCACCTCCTACAACGAATGTAACAATGTTGCACAAGACTCTACTTGTTCAGAAACGAGCGTGCCCCGAGATGGTCTCCATCCTCCTAGTCCGTCGCTCCAACTGTCCATATGTGCTGTATGGGAAATGGACCTGTGGGATAACTACATATCCCTGGTACAAGCTTGGGTAGCGAGCCAGCTTATTTGGGGATGCAGGTCAAGGTGCCGCTAACATCGGCGCATTCTATGAACGGCGTTAGCTAACTATTGTACTCGACGTCTCGTTGAGGAATGTGTACTTACTGCCGTTGATGGTCGAGCCATCAGTAGAAACACCGGCCTTGTAGGCGCAGCTAGAGCCAAGTCCGTGGCTGCAGTTATTGGGGCAGTTACAAGCAGAAACTGTAAGCGGATCAATGTTAGCCTGTGCTGTCTGGCTTCAGCTTGTTCGAGTCACAAACCTGGGTCGGTGGCGGTGAGGGCGGCGCCCATGGCCTGGCCAGCAAAGAGGACCGACAGAGCGGTGATGAACATGTTGAACTGCATATTGAATGGATTTGGGTTGGGAAGTTCTGAAGGGTGATGGTTTGATGTGTCTTGAAGCTGTGCTTGTTCTTTGTGGATGTTGATGTTGATGCGATGTGGTTGTGTCGAGAGAGGTTGATATTGGTGACCGAGTTGGTCTCCTTTATACTTTTTCGCCTCCAATACAATCCGGTCCACCTTCGCCATCCGAGGAGAAGTCGGTCAACAGATCCTAAGAATAGAACATCCACGTCAGTCACAGAAGCTTTCTGCACCTTGAGTCCGAGCTTCTTGTCTATCACAATAACATTTTATGATCACCACAAGGTCTTTGGGAGTTGATCGTTGCCGGAATATCTCCAGCCTCGAAACATGATGCTGTATTGAGAAAGCTGATGAATAGAGTGAAGATCTTAGCATCATGATGGTTTAGTATACGACGGTAGATCATCTCTTGCCGCAATGCTCATAAGGGATAGTTACACAATGAGGATGAAAATGCTACCAATTTCATGGATATTGGAAGCGATGTACGTAAGATGTATTTGCTCGCGAAATAGATCACTTTCGGATCGGCCGGAGGAAAATCATATCAAGCATGAGATCACATATATCAATTTCTCAAGTGTTGAATTTTTCATACTTATTATGTATGTAGTAGGCAGTTAGTACAGGAGATCAATTCGTGTCGGCGTGCGGAGCTAGGCTGCTAGGCAGCTAAGCTTTTCAACCGCTTTAATGACGGCCTGTATAAATGGAAGTGAAGTAGATATTAATTATGAAATATATGCATACCTATCTACAAAAATACAGCAATGTTACGTACTTCCTTTTGGATGATAAGTACCTAGGTAGGCACCTATTCATTCCTCTTGATGCTAACAGACATATTAATGAGTAAGCAGCATAATTGTATCCTTAATACCTTTGCAAGTTATTGCAAGGTCATTTACATAACCTCTTTACAGGTACCTTGAATGAGTCGAATGAAGGTGGTTGGTCGTCCTAGCTCTCACATTGAAACTGCCGGCTGTTTATGATAGATCACAAACCGTACGAAAGAGCCTACGATCTGCGGGTGAATGTATCTAGCCCTACGAGATCATCCCCTGGTCCGCTGGTGCGCTGTATAGTATCCGTTTTTAGATATCTTTCATAAGGAAGTTGGCAAATAAGAAAACACCAGTGAAGCAGCCAGTCACTGGTGAAGCCCTTCACGCCTGAACGAATCATAGAAATGAGTGGGTAGCCAATCGGAATGATTCACGCATACAATATGCATCCGCATCTCTTATTCGGTACCGCCTCTTACTTCATATTGGGGGCTGAAGGCTTAGCTGGCACCGGTAAAGGGGTCAGTCCTGCCGATCTAACTTTCCCCTTACCATGGACCCTAAAATTGGACCTGGGGTTCCGATCCTTCGTCTAGAGCCTCGTTCTCTGTGTAACCACGAGTCATCCAACTAACGTTTCTGGATGAAAGATTCAACTCTTGGATGACGTAGGAATAATAGAATGTCGAATTTGAAATACGTGTAACCCCTTTCAACATTGCCATCTCGTCTCGATACACAAGACCTTACGCTACTATGTAAGGATACAATGTATGTAGGAAGAATGACATCTCACTGCTACCTTGCTTGGTATGTGGCGCCCTCGGTAATTCATGCCCTACCAACTTATGTAATATGATGTTGAATTAAGCAGCGACGCATTCACCAATCCTCCCGGTGAGATGACGACAATCATTGTCGATCACACTCAGCTAGTAATCAGCCTCGCACACTTAGCCTAGTATGGAATGCCCCTTATTTTAGGGCTACAAGTAACAGCACACCTTATAATGTCTAATATCCTACGTTGAGGAGAAAATTTTAAAGTAGCGTCGGAACAATCATGACGTCCCGAGGTCAAATGTTGCGATAATATGGATTGGAACGGTGTCTGATGCCACAGTCAGCTAGATATGCTAGGGATCGGCACAGAAGTCTGCGAGCTTCCGTCCGATAAGTTTAGCTACCTACCTAGGTACCTACCTACCTTTAGGTAGGTAGTATTTATATATTTGACTATCCTGTTTCTTGGTTTTTTATGGTTACACATAGACCCTTAGTCATCCGTGTGCCAGTCCCGTATTACGTCTTACAATTTCTACCCAGCTACCTGACTTCAACATCTCCCTGTAAATTTCCCAGTAAACTAATGTTGACAATAATGACCTATTAACCTTGCCCCCCGTTCCGCGATGGGTCTAAGGGGATACGAACAATTTAGAAAGTTTCGAGACTGGATTTAGAAGGTATGAGATGTATTGAGACTTTTACGACGTGCATACAAAGAATAATCTCTGAACAACCTGAGTTATAACCTTTTAAGCAAAGAGGTGGTGACATATGCGGACAAGTGGTAGGCTGTGGCACGGGAAAAGGACCTAACAGAGAACTATTCCAATCACCTCAGAGCTCAGGCTGGACTCTGAAGCCCATTCTCATCCTGACCACTGCATGATCTCCTGGCGTGCAAATTCGACGTACCCCTTTCCTTTAACAAAAGTGTAGTCCCAAGCTCGCTGTTTCGAGTCGCTAGCTAGCTCAAGATATGCGTCGGCGTGGGCGTCACCGTTGAGGTCGTACGTCATGAAAGACCCGTCTTCATGCCTCTCGTCCGCGTAATAGAACCTACGAGATACTTTATGAGTTTCCTGTTTCTTTTTTGTGCGATGCACTACCAGACGTTAGATAAAGCTCCACTCACTTGTATGGTTTGCCATCATATGCAGCTAGAGCGAGATGCTGAATCATGTACGCCGTTGTAGTCTTACCCACTGTAACACGCAACGTTAGTAACGAGCCTCGTGAGACCACTTCAAGTTTATAGTGATTCGCAGATTGTCTTCGTCTCCTTTTCGTGCGCCCAAGCCGAAGGGGTGTATTGAATTGACGCGGAGAGGTATATTGCCAGAAGAAGGCTAAATACTTACTGCCGAATGGCATGAGTCCTGCAATAACACTCTGGTTGAGAAGATTTCCCGTAAATATGAAGGTGGCGCCTGAAGGGCCAAGGCCCGAAGAACCAAGCTTTTCAAAACACTTAACGGCTTCGCGTGCTGCAAGATATGGACTGATGGTGTTGACGTTCGAGTTTTTCTGCAAAGTCTCTATGTCCTGAGCAAATGGGTTGTCTTTCGGGGTTCCCTCGTGCGCATAGGCTGCGAATATGTCAATATAGGTAACGAAGAGGCTTTGGAATGAAAGGGGAACGGACCGTTGTAAATGACCACACTGGGCGCCCCGAGCTCCGAAGACACCTGCTCGAAGAGCGCCGGCACAGTCTCTGGTTTGTAAGCATCAAAGACGTAGTGACGGTATTTGGCATCAAGTTTCCGGGTTCTAGATGCTACCGCAACTTGGAATCCCGCGTTAGCGAAGACATCCGCGCAGGATTGGCCTACGTTAGGCCCGGCACCGATAATCAACACTATTGACATGGTAGGAGGAATACGAATGATATAGGACTAAGAGGTTAACGACGTAAAGAACTGAGAAAAAATAACAGCTGGAGACACTTACGTTGAATTATATACTTACCTAGTATGCTGCTTATTCGGGGGTGATGAATAATTAGCTCCGGCCGAAATTGGCCGGCTTGACATGGAGTTGGATTTCTAAGCAAGCATCACTCCAACATTTAGTAATAGGCGTTAACAACACAACCTAGCTGTTATACCAGGTAGTTAGCTTCGCCGATCCTAGCAATGTCATATATGAGAGTATTTGACAAATATCTTACAGATTCAATAGAGCAGACTTGATACATTTCTACCTAAGTAGGTACCTACCAGGTAACCTATCATTTGGTCTCAATCAAGTCAAGTATCCTCCCCCATTTAATCATGTTTATTTCCGGATGTCACGGTACCTGCTAGTAGGTACATCAGCATATCACCAACCATTGATATCGCCATGAAGTGTGTGCAAGTCCTATCGAAATCTAGATATTTCCCAAAGACTATCCTAGGTGTACGATGACCTCTGCGCTAGTGTTGGCATTAGACATATCATTAATATAAACAGGTATTCTAGGCGAGCCTGTTTAGAGAAGAGGTATTATATTTAGGTATAGTTATTATATTCACCACAAATATTTATATACAGATATATGCGACTTATCATGCAGTCTATAGGCTCTAATGGCTATTGTAACTTTGGTTGTAAAGTCCGTGATATGTAAAGGTGTCTGTAAGAATTGTTTCATGACACAACTTGTCCTGTCTACCCCTATACCAAGACTTTTAGCTGATATGACAGCCGCAGTTTGTTTCCTACTAATCATGTGAATGAGCTCACGATTTAATGAGGTATGCCGATACCCCTTAGTCACAAGTGGTGCGACTGTAGATCAGAAGATACATAAGATAAATAGGTACTACCCAGATGAGAATGTGACAAGGAACCTCATGAGCTAAACCTAGGATCAATGACAAGAGCTACTTACAGGTAGGGAAATAACGAGAATACGAGCCGCATTAAATGTAAGTGAACGAAAGAGTGAGCAGAACTTGAACTACAGCACTTAGCAAGTTCGTGATATAAAAAGCAGCTTCTCACAATAGCCACTGTAAAGAGAAACATATAAACAGTGACGCATTCTGCTTTGAGAGCTATGGTCCTCTAAATATTTAAACAGTTCTGGATCGCTGCAATCCCCAAGATCATTTTCCTAAACCATCGCACTACATCCAAGCAAATAACAAGCACATTTCGAAGCATACCAAAGCATACAAACCAATCTCGAGGCAACTTCACAATTATCGAAAGTACTCCATTGTACAAAACTACTTCGCAATCGATATCACCTTACAATCAACAATATTCCATAATCGAGACTACCCGCAACTGAAAGCCTTCACAACCGGGATACCTCAAGCGCAATTCAAGCAATCGGCCTCGACCATTATACCCTTAGAGACGAATCACCCAAGCAAGACCAGCAAATGTAACTGCCACTTGTCGGAGCACCATGGTATGTAAAGGATATCCTTGACACTAGGCCCCTACCACCAAGCTGTGTAAATATTTGTTTAGTCGAGCTTTGAGTGTCGTTATAATTTACGAAAGTAGATTTTGAGCCACCAACTGACATTGTAAACGTAGTGTGACGAAGTTTTGGTCGAGGTTGTGTGCCTTGTGTGCGACTCTCTCTTAGCCACACAGTACGGCAACCTCCAAACCTGCGTTGACGCTGGCATGGACAAGTGTGTCATGAAGACCGTAACGACGATGGGGTACGATATGTGCGAGCAGTGTAGAGAAGACGGCGTCACGCAGCCGGAGCAGTGAGAGGAATAGAAAAATACGACATAGAGCGTATACTGCCTATAAGCCTACCATGAAGAGATTCTCGACTTAGGGGGCTAGGTCGTGCCTTTGATGGGGCTTCTGGGGCAGGATGGGAAGTTTGGGAGACACAATAACGGTTTTTGGAGCAAAATTATTCGTTTGGTTTTCTTGTGATACTGAGTTCTAGCTACTTACACTAGATATCAGTTAACTTCTAGAAACCTTTGCATTAACACTATTATTGCCACAATAATTGTCATACCAGGTACCCACGCCCTTGTGAAAGTGTTATTTTGTATTCATTATCGAAATATGTCCTCTGGATAACATAGGTAAAAACTTTTGAAACTCGGGCAGATGCTTAGTTTGTTGAAAACGCCATCGCATATGCACCAGAATCCTCGAACTCAGATCAGCTCCATATTTACGATCCCCAACTTGCCGCTTTTTTGGCAATGATCACAGCTTCCCTAGCCTCTTCTTCATAAAAGACAATCTCTTTTACTTCAAACCCCACTTCAGCCAGCAGCTGCGTCCAATGCGTCTGAGTCCTCGCTTCTGCATTGAGCATAGCAAGCATTGTGAGATCGAGCTGTGTCTCATATCGGTGGGCGCCCTTATCTGGCAGGACTAACTCGTCAATTAGGAGCAGCGAGTCACGGTCCATGACATCTCGAACATAGCCAAGGATTGTTCGGGAATAGTTGTCAGGCCAGTCTTACAATGGGTGAATCAGCTTGTTAGTGTATTTTGAATCTCGATAAGGGGGATAATAGGGGTAAATCACTCACTTCGCAGAACACTTCTGAAATAGTATGATGCCGCACCTACAATAAAACCTAATTAGCTTGGATATCCATATAAAGATAACGAGTGGTTCTCACCTTTCACTGGTTGGCTCTGGAGGAAGTCTACTGGCACCTTCTCAATCCCATCCTCAAGCTCCGCGTTGGCCACCACCTCCTCTAAATCTTCGAGGATGATTTTGCCCTTGAGATATGGCACACGTTTCTTGAACGTCTATTATCTTTAAATGAGCACTGTCTTAGTCCCCTGGTAACGTTTGACTCACCTTGCATTGATGGCCAATGCCACCACCAATATCCACAAACGACACGCCTGTTTCTTCTCCCCCCTCTTTCCCGGTAGTCACCTTCTTGAATGCATCGGTAATCTCATTAATTACCTCGGTTCGATCCAGCCATGTCCGCACTCCTGTGCGATGAGATCCCATGAAAACATTGAAGTCTCTTGCATTATCCGGACGGGTTTTCAGCCAGTCAAAAAAGGTCTTCTCCTCTGGGCTCACATGGTTACCCTGTGCGAACGCCGTGTCGTCCTTGGTGGTAGGCGGATTGTAAGCATGGCGGCGGAGGAAAGCGGGAAGAGTGACCATTGCAACGAAGCAGTTATCAACCCTGCGATGTTAACAATTAGTCAGCATTAAAACGTGTTAATGTTGTGTTACCCGAGCAGGTTGCTGACAAAGACAACATGCAGAAAGGGACGTCTTACATATGGCTCACTCCGGCGCTCTGCAGTAGCAAGTTGTTTCCGAAATGGCTTGCAGTCCAGACATCTGTATCAACTTCACGGATTAAACTAAATGAAGCGAGATATCTCAGAATGCGAGCTAGCAGTTTCGTATCCGGGGTTTTACCCGACTGCTTTGCGAGTTCTTCCGTTGACAGGGGAGTAGGGCTCTCTTTGAGAAGCTTGAAGATGTCGATGTCTATGCCAATACGAGCTACGGGCAGCTCTAGAGCCTTTGATCTAGCCGCGTGAGTAAAGGGGGTTTTAAAGTACAGTTTCCAGAAGAGTTGGAGGGTAGCACCATTAGGATACCTATTAAGGGGCTGGGGGTATGTCATTAGTTGATCACGCTAAAAGATAACTCACATTATACAGAACTCTTTGCCAGGACTCGGCTGGAGTCTCTAGCTCCGGCACAAGTCTCTGTATTGCCGTGAGGAGTCTCTTTCGAAGTTGGTCATCTGCAGGAAGATCTGTCCGTACGGCCGACGGGTCAGCGACCAGTTTCTCAAGGAATGAGACGGTAGAGTCTAAAGAGGATGTCATTATAAAGCTAGGGGTATCGTATAGTGCAGTCGGATGCAGGATAAGTCTACGAAACAGCCGAGCTATTTTGACAGGTCTCTGATAGTCTGCACAACTGTATTCGAGAGTTGGAGAGCTGGGTTGGGAATCCTACATCTTTTACTCTAAACAGGAGGGAGGTATTTATATCACAACAACCCCTAGAACTACACAGCCCAAATTCGGCATCACTGGCACTTATCTGTACCGAACGGAGCGTCGCGTACATCACACCGATATGATTTGGGGTCGCCATCGTACCCTCTAAAATCCTTCAAGATTGCAATTGGACCCTGAGAAGCTGGGGTAATTGACCAACGGCACATAGTTAAATCCTACTTGAATCGCGTGCTGGCGGGTCGGCGGGGATCGAGCTAGTCGGTGGACTGGTGATCGCGACGGGCCGTCGTCGCCCTCGGCACCGAAGCAGATTCTCACACTAAGATATCGCGTGGTGAGAGCAACGCTTCCTGGTTAATCGCGAATCACCGTGCATGACGTAGATTGATAAGTGGCATGCGTGAAGCTTGGGTTGTTTCAATGCTACCTCAAGTAACATCGTTCGACCGGGACTCCCACAATCTGGCTTACTAAAGATTCTAATTAGGACGAGCTGACCGCTCATAGTCGACAGTAAGAAACCGCCAGAGCGGAACCGGAAACTTCCGCGTAGATGCGAACCTCATGAGACGAAGCGTCGAGTTTGGAAATATCAAAGCCGTCCACGCCTTGAAAATACGAAGATCATATTTAATTGCAATCCGAGGCGATACTGGGGTACTTTAAGAAGTTCTATGATACTGCAAATATTCGATCCGGTCTTACCGAGAGTTCGTCAAACTTCTCAGGAACGGCGTCGACGAAGTGATGAGTGAGGGATAGGCTTGTAGCCGTGTTAATGATATGATATTTTGTACCGAAACTTCTGACAAAAGCTCTAAATCCCTAATTGTCATATGAAAGGCCATGGGAAATCATCATTGAAATGGGGCTATGAAGGTAACATTCTTCCCTCGCCTACTTCTACTCTATAAGTGTTGTCTTCCAGATGCCGGCCCCAGCATTGTTACTACTACATGAGCTACTGCAATTTGCACTCTATGCCCGGTATTCTCCCTAGGAGGTAAGCTCAGACAGTCCTTCTACTGTACCCAGAGTTCCATTCCTTTCTGGTTTATATCTTCTAGCGTTATGAACTAATTATCATTCTTTTCCAAGACAACTTCCATGCATGAAAAAGGGGAGAGCAGCGAGTATCGTATTGCTGCAATCCTCAATCTTGCATCTGCCCTGCTGAAAAGAGTTTTCCACTCTCTCAGACTCCTCTCGCCTCCACCAAAGAGAGTAAACATTAGCAAGTCTTGCGTTCTTATGAGTTGTTCCACATGGTTTGGTACGTCTCCGATGTGATCAGGGACTACCCGTTCCATCACGAAGAGCTTAGTGCCATGCTCGGCCATGGCCGGAATTAGGTTTCTCAATATCTTGAGACAATCTTCATCTTGCCAATCATGTAGTATGCGGCTCAGAAGGTAAGCCTTAGGCCGCAGCTCTGGCGGTTGCGCACTAAAGAAATCATGGACCTGGAATTGGACTCTCTCTTTAACCCCATGAAGCTGGATAGTCTCGACTGCTGGGCTTTCATTGGCGGCAAGGTCTTGAATAAGGAATTGAATGCCTGACGGAATTCCATTCAAAATATTGACTTCAATATGCCCATTTCCACCACCAACATCAACCACCAAGCCGTTGTTCATAGATGTCCAATCGAACCCCTTTAGAAACAGGGAAGCCGAGTTACCCGAATGACCTATTAGGAGCGCTCGCATTGCCGAGCTAAATTTCTCCATGCCTCTACCATCTGGATCATCTTCTTGAAGTGCCCGCCAGAAATCTCGGTGTTGTGGGTCGGCAAGCGAGACAGGGACTTGCACATGCTCGGGTGGAGGTGAATCTTGCCATACTCTCAGTGCCTCTGGTACCTTCCATGCGCCGCTATTGAAGAGGTAGTTCAACCTCGTCTGGGTCCACGGTGAGAGCGCCGGCATCGCAGCTGAGATGGATGTGTGTGCAACGAATCCCTCCTGAGGCTCCCAGAATATGCCCATTAGGTAGGCGAATTTCAGCTGCTGTTGCAGCAACTTAGGATGGGCGCCAACTTTAGTGGCGAGGTCACTGATGCTAATAGATCCTTTCAAAGGCACGGCTTCGGGCACACCAAGTGCATCAAGAGTTCGGAGCACGTCGACTTTACTGACTGCCGGACCAACCAAGGAGGAAAGAGTATCCAGAGGCCCAAGGGCCAAGTTCAGCATCATGTTACTCGCGTCGATGAGTGCTGACCTCGCCTTCAAAATTTCCGGATGTTCCACGGCATCTTGCCAGTCCTTGCGGCCATCAGCCTCAAACGACGGCTGTTTAAGGCCATCTTGCTCGAGCTGTCGTTGTAAACTCGTTGCGGCCTCTAAGATTATTGTAGCTTGTGCAATAAGTGAGGGCGTTGGGATAGTAGCCATTATGCTCCTATTCGACTTTTAACGGAGCTATTAATGAGAGTTTAAAGTAAGGGAGGAGAAAAAGTGGCTCGGAGATGACGGGCATGGCAAACTACATGTGCGTAACAAGACCTAAATCCGATGTAACAGTATAGACGTGTCATAGAATGGGTCAGACAGGGAGTACAAACTAAGATTAGTCGGATGATCCTAGAAGGATGATGCAGGTATCCTATATGCTTAGTCATATCGTGATCACGAACATATCTACTTGTATTCTTTACTATAGGAGATGGAAGACGTGATAGGCCAAGGGGGATTCACCCCCTTAATCGGACCCACAAATAATGCAAGTCAATTCCGATCGCCAGTTCTCCTCCTTGTATTAGGATGTCATGCAACTAAAGTAGTGCTTGTCTAATCAGCTTATTGTAATTAAGGAGCTCTATGAATTGATATTTACAAAATCTTCATTGTGTCTCGAATCATCAAGTCTTGTACAATGAAAGCAAAGGATCATAATCCCTCGCGAGTCACAGCTTTTCCATCTCATTAAGAGCAGAGCCGACGTGCCTACTAATCTGACTTCGCCAATATTGATCACAGCTCCACCCCCTCTTCTCTAATATATAGTCCTAGTACATTAGTGCTGATATCTATAAGCCGGTACCCTATCAGAGAATTCGACTGGCTCCGGAGTTGTCCCTTCTCGAATACTATCCTTGAGCGACTCGCGGCTGTAGTAGATGTGTCTAAGCACCCACCATAGACAAAATGAGATGCAAACCGCCCCAAGACTCCAAGCGTGCCCAAGAGTATATCCTGGAGCCATGGTCTGTGGATAAATCTGCCCCGAGATAATGCCACCTAGATTGCCGACTGAGAAAGCAAGTCCAAGGGAGGCGGCACGTTTTCCGTCAGGGGCCGTATTGGTCGAGAGCCAGGCTATATTCGCACCGCCCATCGTCCATACGCAGGTGGCGATCAGGAAGCACGCGAAGTACTTGACTCCAACGGACAGGTTTGCACCGCCGAGAAGTATGGAATAGCCCACCATTCCTAGCGGTGCGCAAATGATGCAAGCGAGGAATCGTCGAGAGAATCTATCGGACAAGTATCCGCACGTAGCATAGACGATCGAGCCCCAGAGGAAGACAGGGATACTGAGGTACTGGGACTGCTCGACGCTGAAGTTGAAGCCGAATCGCAAGATGATGGGCAGGAACACACTAAAGCCATATAGGACCGTAAGGCACATGATTTGAATGACGGTGTGTAGCCAGGTCTTGACATCCTTGATAGTCATCATAAACTCGGCGCGAGTGTAGTGACCCTTTCCTCCGCTATAAGCTTCTGTCAGTTCGGCGCGCTTCCGCATCACGGCTCGGTCATCCTCGTTGAGAAAGTATGCTGTCGTATAAGATGATGGGATGATGAAGTAGCAAAGGCCAGCAACGACGACCGTTACGGCGCCCTCGATGATATATAACCTAGTGGCCGTAGTTTAGTACGGGGAGGTTAACGACTTCCTTGAGTAGAATGTGTACTCACCATCTCCATCCTGGGTACCCTGCCTTCCCGTCCATGAATAGAATACCGAAGGCAATCAGACCACTGAATGCGCTTGAAATGGCCGCAGCGACTATCTCATCGTTAGCCCCTATATTTCAGATCCATACTCAGGGGTTATGAGAGGTATCTTACTAAAAAGATAACTTATCCTCAATCCGATTTCCTCTCTCTTGTACCAATTTGCCAACATAAGAGTCAGACTAGGCATCAAGAATCCCTCAAACATGCCCATCAACAGGCGACAGGCCGCAAGGTCGCCGAAATTCTTTGCGAACCCATTTCCCAGGCAACAAAGCCCCCAGCATGCAGCAGCAGCAGGAATAACCTTGTTAAAACCCACTCGCTTCACGATCAGCGCGGCAGGAAATTCTGAAAGGATGTATAGCGGATAGAAAAGTGAAACGGCCGTATTGAGTTGGTTCCCGACGAGATTCAGATCAGTTATCATCCCCTGAGTGGCCGCGAAGCCGATGTTTCCTCGATCTAGAAAGGATATGAGCTGCAGCGCAATGAGGATCGGGCAGATGTAGAGGTCTAGTTTCGCCACGACGCGAGCTTCGCGTCGTTTGAAGTCTGCATCTTCGACGGATGCCGCAATCTCGAGCTGCTGAAACTCCGATTCGAGTTCCGGCTTCACGGGAGGGTCTTCAGACCCGCGGTGGACAGACATGGTATGGATAAATTGCTCTCGAATGATTGACCAGGAACGTCAACACAGCCAAGCTCCTGATAAAAGGATTGCATTCTTTCTTATAGTAAAGGGCTGTCAAGGTACCCCGACGTTCCATCCGGCCTGATCGGTAATAGATTATGTATCGTGGTCAATCGGCAGTCTTTTGGTCCAATCTAAAAGTCACGCCAAGCATGTACACGAGACCAGCCTCTATACCCCTGGAGCGCGACGAGGTAAGTTACATTTGTCAACTTTTCAAAGGCAACATTTTGCATGCCAATTTTTCTAAAACCACATCAAACCCGCTTTATGTATCCATGATAGTTCTTAAAAGACTCCCTAATAAGTCTTAAACAACATAACGAGAGCCTAAACAGAGCGCTGCAAACTTGCCGGTGTCTAGGATGTCAGTGAACTTGTCGTGCTCTAGGACTTCGACGCCGTGGTTACAACCCCGCAGATAGGCCAAGACATTCCCCTACACACCATAACGAAAGTCCCGCCAATGGGGGTTAGTCGATCATTTCCCCATACTCGGCAATCTAGGCAGGCCAGGCAGCTGAACTGTTAGCTTCGCATGCGGCTGGGAATAATCTTAGTATGAACTCTCATTTGCCAATGCCACTGCTAGATCGAAACTGATCAGATTGCATTTATTATATCTGACAGCATACCTAGATCGAATCCAGGACATTCTCTATACTGATATTGTCCTAAGGTAATCATGGTTGATAATAGCCCTACTGCCCTTGTAACTGTGCCTTAGGCATGCATACCCGTACTTAATTTTGTTGGGATTATTAGCTCAAGGTACCTTCTCGATTATTAACAATCTCCTTCATCATAAATCGGTTCAGAGAGGTAGTTGAAGTAAGACAGTTACATTTCTAGGTTCAACACCTGGGTTTTCGACGCTAACCAGTAAGTTCGATGGATCGAAATGAAGATGATGTGGTTGTCGTCAGAATACTAAGACTGTAGGTCCAATTAATATTCGTGCACCCACACTATTGGGTGTGTGTGGCTTCGGCTTAGTGTAATACCTACTAGGCTTTCCGATAATCGATCACAAAGCGATCATGCTACGTCGATGGCTGTATGACTTCATTGTGGCCAAGCCTAGTGGAAATACGGCACAGTGGATAGAAGAGCCTACCGGTAAGTAGGTGCCTTATGTATCATGTAGCGTTAAATCTCTAAACTAGATTCTTACAGCTTATAATGCTAGTCAATACAGTCATACCTATGGCCAGCTTACGTGTTTCGTCGGACGCAAAACCGTTGCATAGCAGGTTAAGGATGTAACGGGTGGTCGGTCCCTCTCCTACTGTATTCAAGTTAATATCCGCTTAGTAACATCGGTGCATGCATGGAACTAGCCCTTGTCTTCCACCCATTCGTATATTGCCTCTCATAAGTCCCCCAGAACGTACCGTGATAGAGGAGAAGAAGTGGAAAGATTTATAGCAGAGTTCTTTTCGATTTTAATCTGTCCTCTTTAAGGTAAAGCTTCAGTCAAAGATTCAGCAGCCTTCCCTCTTAGCTAAGACTCTCTTCGATCCTATTTCATAACAGATCAGATTCATAGTGAAGAATAGTTTTAATTACCTAAGCTTCATAGCTTTAATCTGACTGTGTAACCTTCTCTTGGGGGTCAGCAACTACAACCGCGTTCATGGCAGTCCGAGGCCGAATAATGATATCTGTGGCTGCGGTTTCAACTGGAGGCATTTCAAGAAGTGTAAGCATAGGAATATAATATAAAGCTCCCAGTCCTGCCCTACGCATTGTACGGTATTGTTCTAGAGCTTTAAGTTTTGATATTTTCTCTCCATCCCCCGACGATAAAATATTCAACCAACAAACTGAAGTAAACATGTACTTCTCAAGAGCTGTCATCATCGCGGCGCTCACCACTCTCATATCAGGCGGCCCTACCCTACCTCAGGACGGTGCGGCGTGCGAGGTTTCCAACGACTCTCCCTACGTCAGTCATGTAGAAATGACGATAGCCAAGCTTAGGGAGCAAGGAGGCGCCTGTGCCAACAAGAACTTCTGGTTCTCCTGTGAGTTCCATCTCCAACAACACCTCGTGCCCATTTCTTAACAAGTATTGTGCTAATAACTTACGTAGACTGCACAACCCTCGCAGCCTACGAAACCGGGGCGATCGGCATCTGCGGGCGCAGAGACAATGCTGCGACCCAGCTCTCCTGCAAGGAAGTTGCCGACTATGCGACCGACGTGAAGAATTATTGTGCGGCTGATGGAAAGGTCGGAGGGTATTGGAAGATCAACAGACACAAGAGGATCATCATCTTCAACTCGGAACGGATGTGAGCAAGCGACATAATCGGATCAAGGAAAGAATGTAGAAGGCTATTTGCGTTTGTGAATTCTCTGTTCACTAGGATCGTTATGTCATACGACAGTATCAGAGGGTCAGAGCAACTGTCTTTGCGGTAGGGGGAGCATCGAGTTTCAGATTAAATTATTACATCCTCTATGTCAGCCTGTGGGCGATATCAGAGCGTACTAGCGTAGGTCAGGACTGAAGGGGTAGAACTGCAGGGGACGTCAAAGAGAGATTATGTCCAAAGCCTTCCATAGCTGCGGAAGTACCAACTATTACATAATAGTGGGTTCTATCGAGTTTGAATATAATATTAATTGCTGAAATCAAATTAATACCTAAAAATCATTCAGCGCCGTATCGCCTGTCCTTCAAGTAGGAAGATTGTTTGCGGCTAAGTCCTCCATCACATCAGCATAACTCTGCACCTTGCTAAACGCATGTCTCATGTGGCCAACAATACCGGCAAGGCCTTTCAGATCTTTGGCTGGAGGTAAATGATCAAATATAGCATCCACTTCTACCAGCGCATTGTTAGCACTGTCCAAGCAAGTCATCAGATATTGAATAGCTTTCCGAGCTCCATCACGCTCAAGTGAATTAACGTCGTCTGTAGCTTCGGTTCTATTGGAACTGGTAGGGGTTGGTGTAGGGGTCCGGAGACTGCTAAATTTAAATGAGCTACCAGGAGATTCCGATTTGACCGTTCCTGAGGACGTGGACTGTCCCGTTATCGAACCAGCAGAGCTTCCAAATACATATGGCGGGAAAGCCTCTGGTTTGAATATAAAACTCTTCTCAAGGGCGGGTGGAGAGGCAGTAGACACCTGCGGCAGTGGCATTTTTAAGAACGGGTGGCTTTCCTGTGCAGGCTTCGCTCTGGTGCTAGCTGAGGTCCTTGGTGATTCGGATTTCTTGGACGTAGAGCCTGAGTCTAAGTTGGCTGTGCTCGATGACGCTCTTGTTTTGGATGTAGCGGTTTCTGTTTGATGCGACACGACGTGATTTGGCTCCTTTTCAACACGCTTTGGTTTGGGAATAGGATCAACTGGATTCAATCTGACGTAGCTTTAGATCTTCGTTCATGAACCCAATGGGAATGATCGGATAGTTGATCACTTACCTCAAGCTAGCCTTCCTCAACTCTTCCTCGCCCATTTCATCAGCAGTACTCTTTAGTTTGCGTCGTACTTTCTCCTCGATGATATCATGAACATTTTCCTCGTGCTTATTCTCGATATCGGTGTATCCGTCGAGGTTTAGGTGGTAGAGTAACGGCGTAATGTCGGCATTTTTAAAACTGAGGCCAACATTTTGAAGGAAATCCACAAAGATAATTTTCTGGTATCGATCCCAACTGAACCTGACGCTCGAAGTCAAGTTCCTGGCTGTTGTACCCTTCCAAACAAGTGAATTCGGTGTGCGGATCCGGGTACTTGAGCCCGCAGCAGGGAGTACATCGTCCCCTTTTTGAACCATGATAATATTACTTTTGATGGGTTATTGATAAATTACAATTGCAGCTTACTATGAGTAGGAAAATTAGAAAGTTAAAATATTTCTCGTTCAAGGGGGGAGGGGGTCTCCTTTAATACTGCTCGCACGTTCGATGAAAATAAAGTTCAAGTCTTCCTAGGAACAACCTTCAAGCCCGAGATCCTCACCTAGAGTATGTGGATACTCCCTGCGAATTATTTAGTGCCTATCGAAGTTTCGACGCCATATATGCGCAATAGCGACATATAAATCATTTCGAGAGTAGAAATAACTGGGGATTCGATAGGTAGCTTGATACAGTTCAATCGATATAAAAAGGTTTCATATTGCGCATAATAACGGACTCACAAGAGAGTCGCTAATTAATGAAATATTGTATCCTATAGAAATGTATAAGAAGAGTGAAAATGCCGTTTCGGTTGTTAAGTTAATCATTCATGTAAAAAGGTATAACTCATCACTTTTCTTGTTACTAATAGTTCCATATTAGCCAACTTGCTCCGAGAGTCTTTCGAGGGCAGTTCTAGCCATTCTTTTAGTACATGTACCTAAATCTAAATTCAGAATACGTAGCGGTAGACAGACTCATAAACCGTAACGAACGCCCAGTACAGGGGCTGTGTACATCCAGATCCGCCACTTTGCCCCGTCCGTCCTACTCGCCCACTCCGTTACGAGAACACCGTATGAAACGGTAGTTTTACTCCATAGGCGGAGACGAGAAAATCCTATGCCAGAAGTACCACAAACTAAACGCACCGAGAGTAATCGGTATCGTAAAAACCCAGTAAATCCAGAACTTGTTCGATACAGTCCATGAGTCGGCAGCGGCATCATAGTCGAAGAAAGACATGCTGAAGATCGAGGCAAGAAATGTTGCTGGTAGGAAGGCCATCGTGAAGAAAGCGATAGTCTTCATGGCGGAGCTATCTGCCTGGGCTGCGCGTCCGATCTGAACTGATATGGCCGTGTCGTATTGCGCAGCGATGTTGAACGCAAGCTGAATCTCGTTTTGTAGCCGGTCCTTGTTCGATGCCGACCGGTAACGCAGGCTGCTGATCATACTCTTGTAGAAATGCAGCTGCCGACGGATGTTTCTCGACGCATCCAAGTTGATCTCGTCTGCTGAAAAGTGCTGGCCTGTGAAGTCTTCATGTTGGGTTATAATGCCCTCCATAGTTTCAGCAGTGACATCAAGCGATTCGGACACATGGATAGCATGTCGCGCAATGTCATGCAGGCGTCGATAGTGTGGCTGTGGTCTTATTCCCTCTGGCCTCTCTTCTTTCTCTATCCCCCTAACATGGTCACGAATAGCCCAGACGGCCGAGTCTTCAAGGCGAACAATTTCATCGGCTAGACGCGCGTAGACCCAGAACGGGTCGTCAAGCCAGGAAGGATCCGGGTTGAGCAATAACGTTTTGATACGTTCTATCATTGGCGGCTTTATATCCAAGAAGAGAACTACGATTTGCCTCGTCGAAGTGAGCCATCGTATGAATATGTTAATTTTATGCCATTGGTAGTTCATTCTCTCGTCCAACTGCTTCATTTCAAAATACGCCCAAATGTCTAAATAGTCAGCGGCTTTCGCATTCTCTCAGCAGTTCAGCTGCACGATCGGGATAAACGTACTGAATCCTGTAGCAACACCTTGGTCTGTTGTTACTTGGCTACCTACATATCCGTTTGAATTCTGACAGTAATCCGACCACCATGCTTCGGGCATATGAAAGGCTTTGACGAAAGAAGATTGGCAAAGTGGGCATGTCCGGACTTTATTGGCACTCGCAAAGCTAATATCCGTTAGTTTTATTCAACCCTTCGAGTCTCGAAGCCGAAGCAGCTCTTACTGACATTGCGCATACCGGCGATCCCGCAAGTATACCATCGATGTCCTGGAATTGGATGGGACCGGCTTGGTCGTGTTGCCATCCATCGTTTCCTGTTACGGTAAGAACATGTCCAAGTACTTTTCTTTAATCGGTGTTCACCTGGCTTCCATCGTAGAATAGATGCGACGGGACAGTTGTAATGTGCTGCATGTGGTGCAGCTCTGCCAAGACGTTTGGAATAGTCTAGGCTCTCCATCGTGAATTTTGATAATGCCTATCGATAGAAGTAATATGATATCTAGGCAGGTGAGACAGGTCAAGAGGGGTCGCGATATTGCCGAAATTGGAGGATCATGTGTTTGTTAGGCCTCCTAAGGGGTAGCAATATATGTGTAGGAGAGAATAGGTATAATAGAAATCAATTGATAAGAATCATGGCAGCCTTCACAGTAATGCAATATACAGTATTTTCATAGCAATTCACGGAGTCGGAGGACTTAGGGTCCGGAACTCCTCCACTCATCGCTCATGCAGAGGAAACTAACCCAGGATTCTGATAGGTAAGTGGAAGAAGATGCATCAGAGCTCACGTGCAGGACCTCTTATTGGCGACTACCTGAACATTTGCCAATATCAACATTCGAAGCTATCGTCTTGTTTGTGGTAGATACCTAGGTAGGTAGGTACCGTTATTCCTTGAGTGAGATTAAATTAAATTTACAGAATTATTTTAACCCTACTTTGCCGCGCATGTTGTGAGTAAAGTGCTATTCAAATAGGATAATCTATCTATCTATACAGGAGGGTTTAGTTATATAAGAGGACTTGAATAATTAAGACGCCGTAAAATTTCACCAGAGCTAAACAAGCCGCCAAAGAGTCACGCCAAACCAAAACTACCACGTAATGACATAGGTGAATAAAAAATAATCGTCAAATTTCACCACACGGAAATCAACAAAAGAAAATGGACCGATATTGGTATCTATAGTATAGACTCTAATACTTCGGAATAATACAATCATTATTCATAGGTACCTCCTAATAAGAGTGGTCAATCACTCCGGCCTTATGATAAGGGGCTAGCACTAATCACAACCACTCATACTTCTAATACCCTGCTAAAAGGCACAAACATCATTTACGGTAATTCTTATTAGAAAGGCCTTGCCATCACATTGTCACCTATCGCTTAGGTTCAAGGTAGTGTGTTAGAGTAGCCAGTGGGCTTCAACCCCAGTCAAACCGGAATAAATGATTATTGGATTACTTATTGGTTAAAAGGAAAGATACCTACGTACCTTGTATTCTGACTATTTCAGCAATGTTAAGCCGAGGTTACCATCAACTATTATTATGACTGGGACTGGACCGACAACCTACCTGGCTTCCCCAACTATGTCGTGCGGGTCTCCGATGCTGGCTATATAAAGACAAGCAGGGGCCCAGGGGCCACAACGTAGAGGTACATTATATCAAGAACTCTTACCACAACGACTACCAGAGGACTCCTTTATGTGTAAGGGAAAAATGCCAGAAGAGCAATGATAATAGAGTCAGCCATACATTGCACTTAACCGCCTCGCCGGAGGATATGACTTTATGAAGTGCTCTGTGTTATAACTCAAAGACTATGAATTTCAACAAGGGTTGATGCTATAAGATATGTGATATATAGAATGATAACAGTAGTGGGCAGACACAGAAACGCGGTTACATCTAGAGGGGCTTACTCAACTATACCCCTTCCCCTTTCCCCACATATATGGAACATCGATTCATGCACATATTATCTCTCGTAATTCTTGCTCACTGCCGCGCTGCAGGCTTTCACGTGCTATATTCACCGAGACAAGTTCACCCGAGTACTTACTTTCACGGAGCCAAGTTTACCTATCCCTCAATATCAACCAGTAGCCCTCATTAATTAGCACAACTCCAACACATTTTTACTTCCGGACCAGTTATACGAGGCGATCATCAGAGTGGAAGCGAAGTTCGAGAGATTGACGCTACTCCGCGCTGACTTGGAAGTATGAAGAATCATGTGCCGGGCTAGATATCACCAACTGATCGAATGCCTGAACATAAGCCGCCAAGCCGCATGGTTCGTTGGTAAGCATAGACCACGCAGAACGGAGAGGCCGCGTAATTCGACCAACTGCTAAACTGAAAGGAGAACAAGCTAAGCCATGAACGGAATTGTTTGGTCTTCTATCCACCTATATAGGACGTAGAATAATTCCTGCTCTGACATCGAAAAGCCACCAAACCTAAACCATTAATCCATCGTAAGTCATTCGGGCCTATACCACTCTACCTAGTCGATCTTCTTCCAGTACCATAGTACTTGCGTGTGCCCGACCGCGATGGACTCCTGCTGCGATCCCCAGAGGTACTCCCACACCGACGTGGTCAGGTTCCTGCTCGGCATGGTCTTGACGTCGTAGAAGCAGTTGATGTCCCCGTGGCAGAGGAAGGTGTATTTGAATCCCTAGGCGCAAGAGTGTTAGCTTTCTTTCTTTCATGACGGACTCGCGAAAGGGGATGGATGACAAGAACAACTTACGTTGACAGTGTAGAGGGAATCCGAAATGGTCGAGGAATAGCTCGGCCGGCAGTGGAAGGCGTACGAGCGGGACCCGTACTTGTTGTCCGTGTTGGCCGGCTGGGTGGGGTCGGTGAAGCTACAGTTCCCGGCGGCGCTGATCAGCGTCTGCGGGTAGTTGGGCAGCTTGGTGAAGGTGGCGCAGTTGGACGCCGAAAAGGCGCCCGTCGCGTCCAGGCAGCCGATGGCCTGGTCGGGCGTCGCGGTGTCGAAGTTGGTGCTGTTGATCACGTAGATCTGCCCCGAGCCCGAGAAGTCCTGCGCGACGGCCGCGACGGCGGTGACGGCCGCGAGGAGGACGGTGTAGGCAGTGCACTTCATAGTTCGCGAAGTCTCTTGATGTTCTGTTGTTGTTGAATTTAGGTGCTCTCCGACCAAACACAGGCGCGCGCGTGAGGCAATGATTTTCCCATCCCCAAGGGCAGATCATTGCTTCTACCCCTTGGCATTTATATACAATTGCATGACTGCCGGTCTAGACCATGATCGAAGCCGGAGGATTGCTCGAAAGGGCCAAGCCACCCAACGCGCTTACATTCGGGGACCATGACTTTCCGAATTGGACGAATTTGTCGACCTGTCTCAGCATTAACGACCATCGTAAGCGTTTGGTAATCAGGGGGGTTGCGGTAGTATCTGAACCCTCACCGAGTTAGATCGTGGTGTTGGATTCCGCATTTTGCCTACTTCGGAAACCCCATCGGTTGACGTCATTTTTTGGAAATCGCCTTCGCGCAAGCAACAACAAGAAGGTCGATTTAATAAACGGGCAACCGATCAGAGTTCTTCGACCTTCACATGGAAAAGCTTACGTGATGTCCTGTCGCGTGTACTCGTTCGCTTACAAAGTACTTTATAATGGCCAATTGCGTCGAGGTGACAACCAGAATAGGCTAAGATATGGCTCAGTTACTCCGCGCCGGGGGGCAGAAGCGGCCGGGCTTAGCACTATATATCGCGGGTCGCCTAACCAAAATAGAAGATGTCTTGCAGAAATATATTGCCTGGTTTGTAATGACTTGGAGAGGCTCTGTCTAGACTGGTAGACGTCTTATTAGAAGATTACGAATAGTTCTACTGTTACTCCGTTAGACAGCACTCTGTAAGGATATTTTAGTTATCCCTTATTCATGAGGGGAATATATTCGGATGGAACGGACGATGGAGTAACATCTCTACCGCTATCTATCCGCGTATTACATTCCTCCACGCCAAGATATTCGGTCTAGACAGGTTATCTTCTCGTGGCTTCTATCGTCTTACGGGATGGGATTATGACTTTGCAGCGCTGTCATCTTGGCCTACTTGGGTGTCTGTGGAGGCGACAAATTTCTATGCGGCGGTGGGAGCATTACGATACTACCTAGTCCGTGCGCCGAGGGAACGAAAGGCCTGAAGGAGTTATCTGATTCGGTCTGCCGGCAGACCTTTTAAGACAAGGCTCGGCACTACTCCGCATACTATACCAGCCTTATTTGCATGATATGGTGGGTATCATCCGCGAACGGGGCCGCGGGTAGTGCATCTACTAGGTGTGGTACGGACCCTTTGGCGCGCCTATGGGGACTATCGTGGACGGGCGGCGATTTCGGCCTTCCGAATGAGGAAAGTAGAGATAAAGTGGAGGTGAGCATGGTCAACGTGGTAATAATTAGTGTTGGATAGCACTGGCAATGAAAGCGGGGTGATGCTAGAAGTTAGGAAGGTCGGTGAGTATTTATATTCGATAAGATGGATCGGACAGGTTCAGCTGGTCAAGTCGAGGCGTATGGGGAAGGAGGTACATATACTCATTCTCTTGAAACATACCAAGCTTCTTATCTTCTTTACTTTTATTATACCATCGCCTAGAAGTATGAGCAATTCAGCTTCACGATAGGTAGGTACCTTGGTAGTTTGAAATGCACCTGATTGGTACTTTAGATAGGCAAGGATTCCCTATGATAGACTTAGACGATATCGCTTAAAATGCACACGGAGTACGCCGCTAACATATTTTACGCGGTTGTTGCGAGCATGTGAAAGTTGAGGTCTAGAATCTAGAAAGGTGTGTATCGCGGACTTCAGTCGGAAAAGCGCAATGCTTCTCATAGAACGAAAGTAAAGTTTGTTACAGGGCTCTGACATTTCTATTGTGAAAGATGCAACATAAGATATTAGAGATATATTCTGAGATTAACGTGGAAGGAGCCAAAGTCAAAGTTAACTATCTTGTAACTATTATATAACATTAAAGCTTGTAGCCTAACAATTTCTTTCAGTTCTGTGAAGTAATAAAACCTTAATATATGAGTTCATGCCATTGTAATCATGCCGATGTACGGATAGACTGGATTTCCCAGTTAATGGCCGACTATTTTCTGTAGTCAGTTCAAAATTCGAACTTCTAGAGTAATTACAGAGTTCTTTCTAACGCCACCTTCCGTATCTGTTAGGAGTTGTTGCAATGAGTAGCCCAATGAAACCTTTGAAACAGTATCGCGTTTGGGTATCGAAGCCCTTATAGATAAATCATAAAAAATGCCGTGAAATCGCCGGAGACGGGCTGTTCGACATCGATCTCTAGTACGAATGGAACTTCCCATAGGTCTAGAAACTCATTGTCTTGAGTATGGCCTAGTGGTTAGTTACACATTATGCCCGCTCTTCTTTATCTCTCCAAGATTGTGTCTGTATATCGTACACGTATTCTCTATGAATACACTCCCAACTACAACCATCCGATGTCCGTTTGCTCTTCAATGCAACGGTCCCTCCATAATCCTCTGGTAGTTCCACCTCAACATCGTGCAGCCTGTACGACTCGGGTAACATTCGTTGTTGAGTACTCTTCTTCTCAGAGTCGCTAGAAGAAGCTGCTTCATCGGCTATACCTGAATCTCCGTAGAAGTCGCCCTCTTCAATCTCGACGACTTCCCGTGCGACACATTCTGCCAATGGAGCGTTCCAGATCCCTTCTTTGTGTCCTAGTGTGCTCAGATTCTCCACGGCGTCGTGTCTTATTCGGCGTACTCGACATTTGGTGGCTACGTAGAAGAGTATTGGAAGCGCACCTAGGTCGGCGACTGAGCTAGACATGTCCGAAAAGTGTATTATACCAATCAAGGTAGGCGACTGCGTGAGGCTCCGTATGTATTTCATTTGACACATGATTGAGTCGAATTCTTGTGTACGTGCATCATATCTTGACTGGTCCGTCGGCCAGAGACAGGTATCGATCATAATTTCTGCCATGCTGTAGTATATACGAAGTATGTAATAAGCTAGTGTGTTTGGGGTAGTCTGCTTAGTCTTCAAGCCTGTCCTAGATGCTTTAAATGCTTGATACCAGGAAGAAAGTTTCGCCTTGATGCGTCGTTGTCTGACAAGGAGGTCGGCGCCAGGACATGATTGGTCCGGAGGTCGTACTTGGCGTTGGCATTCGTGACTGAGATGGAAAATTTGGTTGAATATCCGGTCTAGATGCTGTCTTGCTTGATTGGCGGACTGGAATGTGAACTTTGGTCTCGTAACTTCAGACGTATAATCTTCTAGCACCATGCTCAGGTACCGTGATCCGTAGCCTAGGAACTTCGCCTGTACATCAAGCCTGATGAAAGCTTGGATTATCCAGGCGTCCACTGAGTCGCAGCAAGGTTCTAGGAATAGGCTGTAACAATCGACCGAACTTGACTGGGCATGGAACTCGTCTAAAAGTTTCAATCCGTTTTGTAGATGAGCGTTGCCTGCCTTGTAGTGGCCTCGGAGAAATTCCATCATGACGAACATCAAGCATGCAATAAGAGTAACGCGGATTGATGAGGGTTCCTTGGTTGAGAAATGTGGCTGGAGGTGCCTGATTGCTCTGCTGTAATGTTTCAACGTGAATTGTTCCTGTTCATCTGGGGCGCGGCCGGTCGCCGAGCTGTCAACACCAATTTTATCTCTCCTATGAGCGGAGCTGAGGGCGAGAACAGCATGCAATATAGCTGGCTCGCTTGAAATTGCCTGGAACAGAAGCGTATCCCAAAATGCGAATCGGAAAGCGCCTGGAAGCTTCATAGCGGTTCGGTATGTGAACCACTCTAGATACCGGCTCTCATCTTTGCTTATACCGTTGACAAGCTGTGGTGCATAAAAGAGCTTCAGACTTCTGCTGGTGTCAGGGCCAGTAGAACGGCGACCATACCGGTTCCCACCTCCGCCCCATATTCCATAGCCTTCACAGACGCGGCCTGTCGAAAGACACCGACAACATACAGGCCAGCCTTCGTCACATTTGACTCGCCGGGTCCTTTCGCAAAGTCAACAACGTAACATAGGCGGGAGGGCCGGAACGGGAATCTGATCCAACTCACTTGCAAGTACGGCAGCCGGACTTTACTTTAGTGGTGCCGGCACGGGGTGTCATTTGGAGTCTGCAAGAGTGAGGTAATCTGTTTGGTTCTGCGACTCTAGATTCGAAGAGATGGTGCGGATGAAGAGTGTCGTTTGAGCTGAAAAGGTGGGAATTGGTTAGCGTGAGGCGTTCGCGTCGATCTTCCAAAGGTTCCAACATTCGGTTCATGGCCCTCCGGATTGTGATTGGTCGAAATATCAGTAAATAAATATTCTGATTGGTTCACTAAGAGCTGCGGCCTGCTAGATACCCGCTAAATAGAGCTCGTCCACTAAGACTAGCGTCTCGGAATGGATTGTTATATGTACCTAGG
Source organism: Hypoxylon crocopeplum (assembly GCA_022578875.1). Classification (NCBI taxonomy): domain Eukaryota; kingdom Fungi; phylum Ascomycota; class Sordariomycetes; order Xylariales; family Hypoxylaceae; genus Hypoxylon; species Hypoxylon crocopeplum. The sequence continues at coordinate 34,902 of MU399621.1, read as the reverse complement.
TACCTTAGGTACCTAATTGATCCAATTGTAACATCCATTTATGAATAGATGGCTTTACACTAGGTAGGTATCTGCTAATGACCTGGATAGCTTCAAACGAACGAAGACTTGCTGAGTAGCACGACTCTAGACTCTATAGAAGTGTAAGGGTTGACGATAACCCATTGGCCGAGCGTCTCATCTAGCTGCCCGTCTGGGCTTTGTTTGAGATAGTTTACCCGCGAGGATCCTTTACTCATTTAACGTATAAGGATTCTATTTCAAGTCAGGTTAATTCTCAACCTGATTTATCTCAGAGTCTCGAAAATCTTAGAAAGGTCCGCCGCTAATTGATTTCAAATAGACATGTTACCAGTACTGTAAAAGTTTACTGTCCTCAAGTGTACCGTCATAGCCGATCAAACCATACGCGGCATCAAAACGCGTACAGACGCATCTCGTACTTCGAAATATTTAAAAACTATCTATATTGTGAGATGTTTTAGAAACGATAGAGTAGGCAAAGTGCTGAAAAATGACGCTATGCACTTTATTATTAAGACGGGGGATACCTGACAGGCTGACAGGGGAGCATGGGACACTAATATGTACTACCAGATCAGGAATAGCGTATAGAAGAAGTCCATATATAGGGTGCTTCGTACCCTCGAAGGAGATTCGAAGGGCAAGCGTTAATAGATCACTACTACTATATACCTACCTTTTCTTAAGCATTCACTCTATATATGATAATCATCACGGGTCTCTTCTCATACTATTAAGCATTATCTACTGCATAGTTGGTGAACATACAATGCCGATCTCGGCTATAGCTGCGAAGATCACGCGGTTGCACGTGTTCGACAAACACTAGCGATATTGTGCATACGGCTCGAACTGGAAAAGGTCCGCTTAGGCCCTAGGCATCACCTCCATTTTATCTCCAGCTAAGCATTCATCCACAACATGAGACCCTCAACAAGATGTCTCTCCAGACACAGTGGTTGCTTCCACCTACGACCCGTGATGAATTCCGGATCGCTATCTTTTGCGCCCTACCGAAAGAAGCAAAAGCTGTTGAAGCTGTATGCGATACTTTATATTCCCGGGATTTTCACCAGGAATACGGCAAAGTCAACGGCGACCAGAATAAGTACAGCACTGGGAGAATCATCAATCATGCCGTCGTTATTGTTTGGCTCGGGCATATGGGTAAGGTATCGTCTGCTACGGCAGCGGCCCATCTTCAAATGAGCTTCCGCAACATCCGACGAGCCCTGTTAGTGGGGATTTGTGGCGGCTGTCCTAAGAACCATAAAGGAGAAGACGTACTGCTGGGAGATGTGATTGTCAGTTCAAAGATTTACCAATATGACTTCAAGAAGCTGTATCCAGATGAGGACGATATAAGAGATACCGAAGAACACATGAAACACGACCCCAATGTGTCCGCTGAAGTAGAAAGGCTGGCAGCTGGAGGTGGACGAGAATTCACCAGAGGCGTCGTGAAGCACGTCAAGGAATTGTCGAACAAGTCCGGCATGCACCTTTACGGGCATCCAGGATGCGACAAAGACATTCTATATGAGCCTAGGTATCTACACAAGCACCGTAAGCGCAACGATGACGATGCAGGATGCGAAGAATGTGATAAAAGCGAGGCCTCAGTTTGCAAGGAAACCCGCGAGAAGTCATGTATCGAACTTGGTTGCGAATTGAAGTGGCAGGTCTGCAGGCCTCGGTTGGAAGGCATCAAAGAGCTCCCAAACGCCGATAAGAGCGAAGCCCTGAATCCTCGAGTGCATTTCGGCATCATGGGTTGTGGCGACACTGTAATCAAGTCTGGCCAGCATCGCGACGAGATTGCTAAGCGGCTAGGTATTATTGCCGTTGAGATGGAGTCTGCGGGCATGTTCAGGTCCTTTCCGGGTGTGGTGATCAAGTCAGTCTGCGACTACGCCGACTCCCACAAGAACAAAAGCTGGCAGGAATATGCAGCCGGGACGGCCGCATGCGCAGCTAAAGCTTTACTGGAGAATGACACGCCGATAGACAGAAAGACCACGGAGTCGCCTAGCCAAGGTTAGTCTTCTCTACCTCGTTAAGAGCACTTGTAACCTAACTTGACAATCAGTCCCAAGTGGCTCACTGCCTCCAAATCTCCCTGCTGCATGCTACGAAAAGAGGCCACCATCCCTTAAGCATAGAGTATGTGTCAACTTCATCGAGAGACAAGACATATTGGGAAGAATGGAAAAGATAATATTTCATGAAATGCCGAAGGGTCAACAGAAGCAATTCGTTTTATGTGGAATAGCTGGGTCGGGGAAAACGCAACTCTGCCGCAGATTTGCTAATATCCACGAGGGAAGGTGAGTACCTAGGTAACTTCCTTTCTCCGGGCTCTATGCAATTGTGCTGACAACTCTTTAAGCAACTTCTGGGGTGTCTTTCAAGTTGATGCCAGTAGCCCAGCCACTGCCGATAGTGACCTTGGGGCAATCGCTAAGTGGGCTGGATTGGCAGCTACCCGCGAAGATGGGAAAATGTTCCTATCTAACTGCCCTGACGGGTGGTTGTTGATAATTGACAATGCTGACGGAATGGGACCAGCCGTCAAGGAATTATTCCCAGAAGGGGATATAGGTTGCATTATTATAACAACCCGCAACGTTGGCTTGCCTTACAACCAGATCGACCTGAATAAGGAGCCCCTGAGTATCGAGGACGGCATAACTCTCTTCCTGAAAGATGCGAACCAGGACGCGGAAGATAAACAGAATCGATTCGATGCACAACCTGTCGTCGAGAGATTAGGTTGCCTACCATTGGCTCTCACGCATGCGGCGGCAGTAATACGCGGCCAGCGCTGCTCTTTGGGAGACGCAGTCGAATATTACAATAGAAACATGGAAAAGCTGCTCAAAAGCGCCGAGGACGTAACAAACACTACCTACGAACATTGTTCAATCTACGCTAGTATTGAGATGTCACTACAGAACATGCTTACTTTCAAGGGATCAAAGATTCTCGACCGAGCCATCGAGATTCTTCAATTATGCGCTTTCTTTCACTTCCGAGACGTCCCGGAACAGGTCCTACATTCAGCACCATCCTGGTCTCACCGTGGTGTTGGGCGCCTCTTTCAAGACTATTTGTCGAAACTCCAAGCTTCCTTCAATGGGCTATTTAATCGAAGGGCTCTTCTTCTAGATAAGAATAAATACCACGCTATCGACCAAGATTATGTCATACGGGCGCTCAGTTCTATCACCTCCTTACCCAGTCACTCCCCAGAATTATCTGATCCGTCACGTCAGGATGAGAACAGGGAAGCCTTAGCTTTGCTTAACTTCTACGGCCTTGGCTGCTTTGATGCCAGGACTGGTCTATTCTCAATGCATCCCGTATTCCACGAATGGACCTGCTGTCGGCTTACGAACCAAGACGCTCAATGGGCTCGATGGTCGGCTGGTGTTGCACTATCTCACTCTATATCTTGGCCTGAACGTGGCGATTCAGACTTTGAACAAGGCAAGCTACGACGACGTCTCTTGGCCCATGTTGACTTCTATCTCGGGTCAGGCATCGCTAGTCTCTCTACACACAATAGCTTAAGTACCTACCAAGCTGAGGTGGCTGAGAAGTTTGCTCTCGTATACCAAGATAACGGAAACTATGGCATTGCACGAGTCCTCTTTCAAGGATCTGTGGACACAAACTTGCGTGCACTGGGACGAGAAAGCACCAAGGCTCTGAAAAGTCTACACCGCCTTTCTATCGTGTTAGAAAAGCAAAGGGACCATAAAACTGCCGAGGAGTATAGCAGAACAGCATTCGAAGGCTTCAAAGCACTACTGGGAGAGAAGAGTAACGAGGCACTAGAATGCCTCGGTACTTATGCTTCCTCATTGCACGGCCTAGGCAAATTTTCTCATGCTGAAGATATGAATCGGCTCTGTCTAAGGGTAAGAAGTGAGCTAACAACAGAAGACACGGCCAACACTATTGAAATCAAGAATAATTTAGCCATGGCGATCCTACAACAAGACAAATCCCACGAAGCCGTCGACCTCCTTATTCAGGCGTACCATTGGCGCAAACAAAACTACGGCGATCATAATACAGACACAATGCAAAGCCTCCATGACATGGCTCTAGCGTACGGGAGATCAGGGGAAATCCACAAAGCAGTCGAGATTGGGTACCAAGTGCTAGATTGCCGAAAGAAGGTGCTAGGAAATCACCACCCGGACACCCTATCCAGTATCACAGAGCTATCTTTAGCTGAGATAAAGCTAGGACATCGCGAGGCGGCAATGAATCTAAGCTTGGAAGCGAGCAAAGCACTAGCCCAATGCATGGGCTCTGCCAATCCTGACACTCTGCAAAGCCTTTCTTCACTCGCTGGAGCGTCCCGAGAGCTGGGCCAATATAAATATGCCGAAGACCTCTATAGAGCTATTCTGGAGGGGTTCAAGAAACACTTTACCCCCGATCACCCGGATATTCTAAAGACGATGAGCAGCCTAGCTAGTGTGCTCAAGGATCGTGGGCAGTATGACGAAGCGGTGCATATTTACCGGGAGGCCCTCTCTGGGTTCAAAGCACAACATGGACTACACCATCGAGACGTGATCCAGTGCCAAATCAATCTCGCTCTAGTACTAGCTAGACTCAATGACGAGGATAGGCATAACGAGGCCAATGATATTCACCGCGAAATAGATTCGAAGATCGGAAGATCGTACCCAGGACACGACATCCTAAAGTCAGAATGGCTGTTCAATTACTCCGTGTTCTTACGGAAACGCGGAAATTACGACAAAGCCAGAGAAAAGGTTCTAGAGGCCGTGAAAGGGTATATCGCCAAGCTTGGCCCGCGATCCAGCGCCGTGATAGACAGTATCGCAAGCCACGCATTCCTACTCAATCTGCAAGAGAACTACGGCGAAGCTTGGAAAGAGTATAGAAAGGCTCTGAAGGGATATAAGGAATTGGGTGACCATGTTTCTCCTCACCGCAACGCTTGTCTCGAACGCTTCGCGACAATGCAGGATAAGATGAAGAAACTCGGCATCCCTGAACCGGGAGACGCGCATGGCGATCCTAGTAGAGAAGCTCAGTTTCAGTCTGTACGTAAGCGTCGTCGGGATGAGCCGACTACCACTACCACTACCACCGAACCGCCAAGAAAACCGCAACCGGAAGCGAAACGACAACGGATTGACTAATCCCCAAATATCGCAAGGTTAAACACTCCTAGATTATGGGGATGGATCAAGGCGATGCAATTCGCGATATAGAATCCCTTGAAGTTTTTCGTTGTTTTCAATATCACAGCTGCTATGATGATCGCTAAGGTCACATCGTGCATGCATTATGCAAGCCTCAATCAAGACTAGGATATGTTGACTAGGTGATGCGGCCGATAAATCTGACCACGTAAACAATCTCAACGCTAATATTTTCAGCCCCCAATATGTCAACCCAGCGTACCTAATATAGCAACAAACGTAGATATATACTAGAACAAATTGAAATAAAAACATTAGAATATAATCTCGCCGGCGATACATTGCCAAAAACCTCATTATCACACCAGGCATTCGTTGGCGATGATTAGTCCCAACCATGTCATCGTTGTCGTACTCCTTCTGGAGATCCTGGTCATCTCGATTGCCATATGGGTAATATGGCGCTTAGTGTAAGTCCAAGACCAACTCCAGCGTCAACGATAACAACACCTAACATTCCGTAGGAGGGTAGCGAGGGCTGCGGAGTATGATTACTCGAGCAAAGAACTCGACGTAGAGTACGAGGAAGTCCGTGTGCGCCCGCGGCCGGCAGCGACATGGCGACTGCACCCACAAGCAGCGCACACGCAAGAAGAAAGGAGGCCGGCGGCGGGGCGATGGGGGGCAGGGCCGCCGCCGAGACCAGGGAGGTTTGCCCCGACCGGCGGCGTCGATCAAGAAGGAAACCGAGACGTATGACGATAAAGATATTCGGGCGACCGGGAGTAAAGTTTATGAGATATGTATAATGTGAGACGACTTTCTGGAATTTTGAATTAAGGGGGGGGGGGGGCGGGTGGGGGGGGGGGGGGTCGGGGGGGGGGGGGGTGTGGGGGGGTGGGGTGGGGCGGTCGGGGGCGTGTG
>MU399621.1:0-28752 GCA_022578875.1 Hypoxylon crocopeplum | reverse complement strand
GGTGGTACGTTAACTTTCTTACATATTAACAAACAAGGTTAATACTTACTGTAATTGGCCCCACAATTTTAACCACCCCCCCCCCCCCCCCCCCTTGACGTAGCCACTTAACTCGTGGGTTATTAAGTGATGTCTTTTTCATGACTAGAACTGCTCACGATGTTTACAACACGAGAAGCCAAGCATCGAACCTCAAACCCCAGCTTCCTTACCTATAGAAGATCAAACCCCCTCCCGAGGGATCCTAAAAACTGGATACTCATCCCCAACCTCGACCGGCACCAAATTAAAGCGGACGTAAGAATCGATATTCTCGGGCTCGAGCACAACAAACGCCAACGCGGCGTTCTTCTGGCGACTGCTAACGCGAAAACTGCCCGGCGGTAGCACCACCTCGTCTTTTTGGGTTAGTTCCGTGGTCACCGTGACTTGCACCGCGCCCTCGTAGTACCCCCTCGCTACGCTCGCCGTGCGCACGACTAGCGCCTCGGCTGGGCCGCGGTACCCCTGTGGAAGGGTTTCGACGGCGACGCCTGAGTCGCGCAGGCGCGCGGCTAGGGGTGACCACGTGCGAGGGATTAGGTACGCTTCGGGGCGGGCGCGCGTTGCGTTGGCTGTGGTTGGTGTGGTGGATAGGAAGGTGACGGGGACCTGGGCTAGCGCGCCTGAGGTGCGGTTGATGAAGTTGATGGCGCGGGTGATAGGGTTGGGGAAGTCGGTCAGCACGATCGGATCGTTGCTTTGGATGAACTTGGTTATTGCGCCTTCGACCTATAAAGGGGGGTTAGTTATATTAGTCCCAGGGGCGATGTAGAATTCGCAGCAGATATAAGAGACGAATAGATTGGAGAAGGAAAGAAAAGAAAGAAGCATTATGTTGGAAGTAATAGGATGGATAGATAGATGGATAAATGAATGCTACACACCGTCTCATACACCTCATCAACATTCTCCAGCGCAATATCCAATATCGCGCCCGCCATATTCAACGCCGTAGCGACACGGCGCTGGAAATGCTGGTCAGCAAGCCGAATACCGCGGACCTCGCACAAGATAGTAATCGATTGTGCCAGCGCGTAGTTATTCCTGCCACTCTTCGCATCGCTACCCGCCTCATCGAGCACGATATCCGCCGTCGCCGACGCCCCCGTGAAGTACGGATCCGAGCGGAACCCCTTCTCCGCTATGCGCTCGGCGATCCCGGCCGCGAACAGCGCTTCGGAGATGTTCCGGATGTCGGCGTGCGTGTTGAGGTTCTTTCCCGCGGCGATCAGCGCATCCATGCCATGTTTATAAACCCCGCCGGCGCCGGCCGGCCGCGTGCCCGTGAACTCGTGCATGTCCACCGTGATGTGCGGCGAGAAGGCGCTGAGTAATCTCTTGTGCCCCCTGGACATCTCGCGCGCCAGTTTCGTGTGCTCCCGGTTCGGGTCTAGGTTGCTGGCGAGTTCCCGCTGGAAGTACGCGACGCCGTCCGGGTTGTACCGCGGCACCAGTGTGATGTCCAAGCGAGAAAGCAAGCCGGCCCTCCACTTCGGATCCGCGTCCAGCTTTCCCAGCAGTGCGAGGACTGCTTGGTCCCCGGCCGGCTCGTTCCCGTGCACCCCGCCCTGAATCCAGACACGGAGCTTTGGCTTCTTGCTCCCATGAGGGGAGGGGCTTGATAGGACTACATATGGGAATGGACGCCCCTCTTCTGAGGTGAAGTCTGCGACTTTATAGTGCGCCCAACTATTTCGCTCTGCGATAGATCGTACAAACCTATCTGGTTACACTGTCAATGAAAAGCTCTCTATTGAGTAGTGGTCACCTGGATATTCATCTGTACGTACCGAGTGTAGCATCATCAGTCGGACCGTCGGTGCCATTAGCGAAACCCGGGAGCACACTCTTCGGGTTCGAAAACGCCGGTGAGAGCAGTGTCTCGTCGGTATCCAGGAAGTTAGCTGCCACGAGCTCCTCATCCCTCTCCACCGGAGCGTGGTTCTTCCCGTATTGGACAGCGCGGGTCAAAGAACTGCACAATAACAACAGCCCCTGGAACCGAGCCCATCGGATCATGGTAAAAGCTCTCATCATGCAATAGAAAATGCTTACACTTTCAATTTGCTAACTCCAGACGGCATTGGCATTGGAAAACTCACCGAGTCTTCAAAAAATATTCCACGTCAAGGTCACGGTCCTTGGCCTATCGCATATCGCCATTCCGTGCCTGTAATGGCGTAAGGCCCCATGTCGAATTATCTACAACTCGGCGAAGACTGCCGAAATGGTAGTATCTTGCAAAATAAGATGGAGATGCCAAGCAAGTATAGTAATTCTCGTAGCTCAGTGAGGCAGGTCTGGAAGAGCTTGTGTGGAGATTGTGAGGGGAAGCTTGATGCTGCTATCAGTGAGCTATACCTCTATAAGAGCTTAGCTATGCCGAGTATAGAACGCGAAGTTACCCTGTTGAGGATTGTTTTAGTATGGTGAGATCTCTAACTTGCAGAACACGTTGAAATTAGTCGCATTTATCACGGCCTCTTACCATCTGTTAGTTACCAGAATCTATAAGTAGCTCATGCAAGAACCTAAGTGAAGGCTCATGTCGGGGTACCTGCTAAAGGGAACATACACCTGAGCTAAAGGATACTTAACCCTCTCGGTAAGGTCTCAAGCTGACTAGTCCACTCTTCGTGGCGATTCCGCCATCATTACAATCCTCACTGTCGTAGGACACTATCACCTACCATCACATCGCGTCGCATCCATCGTATCGCATCGCATCGCACCGTCTCACTCTACATCAACACATCACCGCAAAGACCACGCGAAGACGACATTCCTCAGAGACGGCGAGGTAGGCCGTGGTCGATACCTCGCCTTACAATATTGATGCTTTTTGTTACCTACTCCCCCTTCCATGCAGTGCCTCTCTATGCAGATAGACAGACCTTGAAACTCTGAAGAGGTAGAAATCCCCTACAAGTTGCGCCGCGCCCCCGAACAATGCTGCCATAGTATGTATAGGCTTGTTTCTTCCTTTTGTGTGAATTGGACATAGAAGTGGTGTCCCCGTCAAGTCCATAGGACCTCTGGACTGTCGTATCGAGTTGATTTAGTCTGGTTAGTCAGGCTCCATCTGTATGAGCCTGCTTGGTTCGTATCAAAACACAAAGCGCCACTATGCGCCCCTTTTCGGCTTGCCTTCGCTCGGTGCCCGAATTTTTCTCTGTCCTGCAGATGCGGATGTAGATGAAGCGGTGGCGCGTGCGATAGAAGTATCCCTGTAGTCTGGTGGTGATGGCCTTCTCGAATATCGTGTGATATCGTCTGCGGCATTTCCGACGTTCTCTTTATTCGATACTGAGCTCTCGCTACGGGCAGTGGCTGCACCAAAACCCGCGCCAGCTCGGAGGGGATACAAACCTGAGTTTCTTGGTAATCTGCTCTTACTACCTACTAAACTGCTGGGCGACTGAGCGTCCGCACTGACTCGTCGAGGTGAGCTGACGGGTATACTAGAGGTAGCGTCTCTGCTTCTAGGGCGGTATGCGATAGCGTCGCGCTCGTATGTGAGTGGCACACCTGAACGTCTCGGGCTTGACGCAACTTCAATGTATGCTGATGATTGAGAAGGACGGAGGGGCTGTGTTGGTGTAATAGGCGCGGATGTAGCGCACTGAAGGGAAGGAGGAGTGAAAATGCGCGCCCCAGGTCGCACGCGGTTAGATCCTGTAAAGGAGGATGACGGCCCCGAGTGTGGAGTGATGAGTGAATCGGAATTGCCATCGATATGGGAAACAACTAGGTCTGATGCCAGATTTCGCACCAGCACAGCAGAGTCCTTCTCTGCGAGAATTCTGATAGAATCAAGCAGTATCCGGAGCTGCTTGTCTACAGGGTCAGTGAAATAGTCGGTCTCTCGTGCTTCTAATATGTTCCGGACGAGACGAAGAAGATTCAGTCGAACGACAGCTTTCTTATGCGAGAGTTTCTGGGCGATCCCAGAGTACATGTCTGACTTAGCCAAGGATGCGGCTGAGGCTGGTGAGAGTCGAAGGAGTTTCAACAACGGCTCCAAAAGGTTGGAGTCGAAAGCATTTGTTTTCTGAGAGTTGAAACAGGAGAGGATTGCTTCGGTAAATTTGCCGTTAAGGAGGTGGTCTTCTACCTTGGCTGTCTCCTCTTGTAACCTATCAACTCGTTAATGGATTCTGACTCGTCTTAAAAGTTTAAGAAGCACCCACCAGACGAATATGGCATCCAAGGCAGTGACCTGCCAGTATTGGTCGGCTAAGAGTGAAACGTAGAGGTCTAAGCCCCTATTCTGCCATAGGAATCGCCGTCCTTTACTTCCAGAATGGGCCATGTCACAAAGAATAGGTAGGGCAAATTCCTTAGGAGGTCGATCCGTCTTCATAATCTTCATGAGTAGTGGGATTATTCCATTGACAGCAGCATACTCTTGGCGGTCCTTGCTCAAACGGCACAGGTTAAACATGGTGTTAAGTACCTGGTTAGAGATTTCCCGGAAATGAGGGTGGCCCTTCTTCATACTGCCACTGAGCAACTCTATGAGGAGATCGATGGCATCCGCCGCATGGAGGGCCTCGAGGGTAGTCGAGAGCATCGAAAGGTTCTTGATGAACTTTAACATAGTGATTTGGTGTGCGGGAGTCATGCGTCGGAGATCCTTGAGAACGCCTGATCATACGTTAGGCTGAACTACGATCACGATCTCGGGGGAACATACTCTTTAATACTTGCCGGTCAGCTACCGTTTCCTTGACATAATTCTCTGCTTGCGAGAACAGATAGAATATGTTGACAATGCGACCTTCAATTAATTCTACCAATTCGTTTTTGGCATCTTCGTCGAGAACACGATGCAGGACAAGAGCTAGTGGGTCAAGGATTTTACTTCTCGAGAAGATTCGGCAGAAGTCGTTCTTCGGAGTAGGTCCCTAAATACCCCAGTCAGTAGTGAGACATATGGAGAGTTGGCCATGACGAACCTGTAGCTCAAAGACACTCCAAATGCCATTCACACCAATGAGTACCAGGTCTCTTGCACTGTCATAATCCTCATCCAAGAACTCAACGAGGACATTGAGACCACCAGCGCTGACGAACATCTGCAGCGTGAGAGTCGAAGTTTGGTACATCTGTCTAACAAATGCAGCAGCCTCCAGTCGGATTTCGTTCGAGTACTGTCGCGCGGCAAATTTGGTGATGATGGGAATCCCACCAACGAAGCACAAGTTCTCCTGTATTTCGACGTCGTCTAGGATGATCTGCTCAAGAGTTAGCCGGTAACATTTCCACACGTAAAGGCTGTGGCTCACGCACCATATTGACGACTTGCAGTAGTTGCAAGATCATCTGCTGTCGGCTTTTTACAGTGCAGGGCTCGAGAATTTCAAGGATGGGAAGTAATCCGTGGGCGCTGATGATCATATTCTTCACTTCAGTGCTTTCCCAGAGTAGGCCAAGCTAAATCGGACGTCAGCATTACGGAGGTATGACCAGATATAAAAAATTACAGGGCACTAACCAGATCTTCCGAAAGCTCAAGCAGTGTGTCTTCACCCTCGGTTGTCTTGAGCGAGCGAACTAGCTCCTCAATCTTCTCAGCAAGCCGCGCATGGCGATCCCGCGCAATGTTTGCTTCCAAATCCATCTCGTCCCAACCTGGATCCATGGAGGCGAAAGGGTCGTCTTCGTCTTCGTCGTCACCGAGCCAGGAGCTGTTAGACAGTCGAGATAGGACCATAAGGTTGCCGTCTTCGGATCCTCGGTCGCTTTCCTCCTTCTCTGTTAAGTTGTCACCTGGCCCGAAGATGTCGGAGAAATCCTCGTCTTCCTCGTCCTCGGCAAATTTTTGAATCTCGATAGATGATTTCGACCTCTGCATTGGCCGGTCGGGAAGAGCAGAAGGCCGTGCCGAGGGTTGCCTTCTCATGCTTCCCGTAACGGGCGACTGCATAGACCGGGGCAAACTGGTGAGATCTGAAGGGTGGAATAGTTGAGGGGTATCGGGCTATAACCCTGAATGTGAGTAATACTATGAGGAAAATGAGGGTTAATAAATACGTACCTTTTTGTTCAGGCTCAAACGTTGGTTGAAAAGGCTGTTATTATCGTCGAATAGGTCTGAATAGTCCTCTACAGACTGCTCTCTATAGGCCATATCAGGTCGGGATGGTAATTCAAATTTAATGCCAAGTTGGTTCTTCGGTTGTGACTTCTGTTTTTGATGACCACTCCCAGATTTTTTACGAGGCGACGACTTTAGTGCCTGCGGCTTTGCCTCAATAAAGTTCTCAGGTTTCGCAGAGATCTTCCAGTTGGGACGAATTGTCTTTTCCTGCGGGTCCTCATCTTGGACTGGCTGCAATTTTTTAATTGTCATTAGTTCACCTTCACAATCGTTCTCCCAATTAGTCGAAATGTCCCGTGAATGGTCAATAAATGCAAATGCTTTCAGTCGGTCAGCCGAGAGCATGCCACCAAAGTGATCCTGTGGTTTGACGTGAGGAAGTTTCAAGGCGCCTGGCGAGATTGCCGTTGCGAAGTCGTTATCCCAGTTATCATCATCTGAACTTGTGTAAGAGAAAATCATGGTAGGCACGCGGTTTGCAGAACACGCACCTGCAAGCTCCGGGGAACGAAAGTCCTCGGCGGTGGGTCTCGGCTTTCCTAATGCGAACGGTCCCTTCGCCGGAGTAGGCATGTTGGGCCTGGACGCGGGTTGGTGGCCGTGGTGCATAGGCATTACGGAATCGGAACCACCAGAAGCTCTCAAGTTAGTTTCCGAGGAAGTCAGGGCCTTGTTCCATTGTTTTACTTCCTCAACAGCCTGACTGAAGTTGCCGGGTGCTTTGGCAACCGGTGCATCACTCCGGCGACAGCCTACAATCCAGTTGTGCTTCAAAAGTTTTCTCGCCGACACACGCAGGTTAGGGTCCTTCTGGAAACATTGTATGAGAAAGTCACGCGCAGCCTAGATCACTGTCAGCCCCAACTCAAAAGAAATGAAGCCTACAATGCAAATGGGTTACAGACCGAAGATACGCCCTCCGGGAGAGGCGGATGGTCATCGTTAACGATAGCGAATAGAGCGGGCATGGCCTGCAGATGGTGATACGGAGGTCTACCAGATAGTAACTCAATAACGGTGCAGCCCAAACTCCAGATATCGGATGCGGGTGTAGCACCAGATAGCTCAATGATTTCAGGGGCCATCCAGTAAGGGGTTCCTACCACTTGGGCTTCTTTGTCGGGGCCAGCGAGGGTACTGGTCGAGACGCCGAAGTCCGCGAGTTTTACTTTACCGTCTTTGGTCGTCAAGATGTTGGCTCCCTTGATGTCTCTGTGTATCACACCCTGGTCGTGAAGATACTGAAGGCCTTGGAGAACCTGGGTCATGTAAACTCCAACCAAGTTCTCGGGGAACTTCCCGTACGCCTTGCATATCGAATGTAGAGAACCGTTTTCGCAGTACCTAAGACTAGTCAGCACCCGCAGAGCAACGTCGGGAGTAGGGGGACCGCGTACTCTAGTATGATGTTGAGGCAGTCTACCGATTTGACAAACCCAATATACTTGACAATGTTGTCGTGCTAAACGGGGTTAGATCCTGAGAAATGCAAACAGCGGAGTGTAAAGGGGGTTCCCTACATTAAGGTTCTTTAACAAATCGATTTCGGCCTATATCATATCAGCTTCACCTAATTCGTTTGAAGTGTTCATGGTGATACCGGTATACCTCGATCATTCGTAGCTCGCTCTTGGGTAGGTTGGACAATTTGATTTGTTTAACAGCAACGGCCTCACCGGTGCCCCAATGGATTGCCTTGTAAACGGAACCAAACGCCCCTTTCCCTAGACACTCTCCTAGACGCTATAACAAACCTAGTCAGCCCTATGCCAAGCACGTGCGGTCCTCTATTCGGATATGGGGGATTGTACGAACGTAGTCCCTCAAGCCCGGGTCTTGCAACGCTTTCTCGCGCCCATTGCTCTCCTTTCTCGGGGTACCGGCCGGTCTCTCGTGTCTAGCCGCAGCCACCACGGCGGCTTTTCCATTGACGGCATTGCGGTGCTGCTCGATAGACGACGAGCCGTTGGAGGGGTGAGGGTGGTGGCCCGAGCTGGGCGCCATGACCGGGGAGGTCTATACGTTCTCCAAGCTCCTCGGGCAGGGGATGAGGCCGTCGTTATGGCCTTGCTGCAACAAACGTGGTGGGCGAGGCACTCGTCGTCGGCGACGTGGAACCGGGATTATTTCCTTCACATTCCAGCAGAAACTTCGGCTTCCGGCCAACGTTCGGACGACGCGCGTGGAGATAGGGATCGTCAACCTTTGGGAATTTAATCGATGTACCTAGGGAAAGGAAGGACTGTAAGGTCAGGTTAGGTCAGATCGAATTCAAGCTTCTCCAAGTTCTTGTTTTCTAGTGTGGGGGAGGAAGAAGAAGAGTGTATGAGAAGGAATTTAGGCGCCCAATGACAACTTCAGGTCGCTGTTCCTGGAATGTTTCAAGAGGCTCCAGCGTAATTGGGGTTGGTACTAGTACAGGTATATTGTTGCGCTTGCTGGGATAAGGCGTATTCAGGCACGTCTCGGCAGGCTATCTCACTGGTCCGGTGGGGTTTAGGTAGCAGCTACTGCAGCTTGCCTTAAGTCAAAGCTCTGTACGAAGTAACCTTATCAGCCCTTGCACATGTGTGTAGCAAATGTTTATCGTCTTGCGCTAACTCCGATGCTAACCATATGCAGTATAGTGAGATATGAGTGTGCGATTAAATGTAGAGGTATCCACAGGGTAAGTAAACATTACGTAGTGTGTCGTGACACTTACTTCGATGTCATATAAATCTGCAAACCATTGCGACAAGTTCGTTAACACAAAATGACATAGCACTGCAAGGACAAAAAATGCATCAAGGTCGTTCGATTAGTTGACTAGTCGAATGTTGCCGCGAAAGCATACCTCTGTCGTAAGAGAGGCCAAACTAGATACAGCCAAGCAGCTCAGGCCTTTTGGTTTGGTCACTTCAGGGACCACCAGACTCATTTCCTTATAATACAACGCAATAAGTAAGACCTCCCTTGCCTACCTAAGGTAGGTTGAATCCATCCATTTTTTTTGTTTCCGCGACGCCAAACACCAAGTGCAAAAGAATTAATCAGGCCAATTTTCCCTCCCACCCTCCCTTGACCTTTTAGTAACCTATTCGTGAACGGTTACTCTCCCCTCCCTGATACCCGCTGTTGATTAGACTCCACCCTACATGCGGTTCAAGCCAGCTTGTGCCCACCACTCGTCAGGAATGTCATCTCGATGCGCAAGACCACGGACGATGAGATGCATTAGCTCAAGCCACTCGGGGGCAGAAGGAAGTACCGTAATGTCCGACGAGGCATTAGTCGCGACTTCTGCGTAGGATCGTCCATCATACGGAGCAGGTCGTTGGGGTCGATCCTCACGAGGACCCTGAGCGTCAACATCTTCGCCACCTTCAGTATGGCTGTCCTGGTCGTTGACCGGGTCGCAAGGGGGCTCGGCTTCTTCGCCCGGGCTCGTGATGGGTGTGTGAGACGACAGACCCGTCGGACCTTGAGATGCTGAGGTGGAGGCGGTCGTCGAAACGAAGGAAGAACCGACGCTAGGAGGGTGAGGATCAGGGGTCACGGTAGCCTGGAGAGTATCCCACATTTCCTCATCACCTTCGGGGCTAACGCTACGATCTCGATCACCCAATCCACCGAGGTCATGTCGGCCACGATGCATGCCACGCCGAGCTCGGCGAATGTTGCCGAGGCTTTGGCCACGACGACTGCCGTAATGACGATATGCACCGTGGAATTCACCGGGCAGGCCCGAAACAATAGGCAGGGTAGAACGCATGTCATCAAGGTCATCAGGGATGCCAGCTCGCTGAGCTTCACCATGTCGAGGATGATAACGACCACGGGAAGGGACATGTCCTCGCGATCCGGCCAAGCTTCGTTCGATGCCAACTTGTCGTGTACCACGGAGAGTGTCGGAATCATCCATCTCATCCGTTGCGTGACCGAAAGCAGATCCGGCACGTCCAACATCGACGGCAGGACTGGGGTTGTTGTCAACGGGATCCATGCCCTGCATGATGCGATAAAGACGCTCATATTGCAATTCGCGAATAGGACCACCCTGGTAATCTCTCGCGCGAAGAGCGTCCTGAATTCCAGCGCGGTAGCCCAGTAAATGGGGGCTGGGTGGAACTTGAGTCGCGGATTCACGAACCCAGTTCGGCTGCTCTTGACCGGAGCCTAAGCCGTAATCCGCGAGACCAGCCAGTCGACCATCATACGGACGCCCGAGATCGTTAAGAACATCCTCTCCTAGGGGAATGGCGGGAGGAAGACCCGAGTTACGATCGCCGGCGGGGGGCAGGATGTCGTTGGCATCTTCGCGTTGAGATGCTTGAAGCATTCGAAGGCGTCGTTCTCGAAACTCACGGGCTGAAGCGGCAGGATGTCGGATAGCGCCGCGATCGGGTTGGCTGGGACGGTGGGGCGACGGCACCGATTGATGAGCCGGGGAACGGCTGGATGGGCGGACAGGGCGGCCGCAAGCCTGGTCAGGATCCTGCCACAATCTGGTGATGCGAAGAGAACATATTAGCAAAGAACATTGAATCAGTGAGTGACAAATTGAATAAAAGACGAGGAAATATCGTGGTTAGATAGATAATGAAGCATCTAGGGGACTATCTATAATAACGCAAGGTGAAGGCGGACGCGTCGCGGTTAGACTTACGGACGACCCATTTTGGCAGTTGGCTGGTGCGCACGCGGCGACAGACAAACTGGGTGATAGGTGGACCAAGTTAGGTTAAGACGAGATATGCGCAAGTGCGCGAGGCGTCAATAAACCGATAGGCGAATGGTTGGTAGGGTGGGTAGAAACGGCGCAAGATTATCGCGTCGTCGCAAACAGGTGGAGGATGTAAGGATGTAGATGAATTTGGGAGAAAGAGATTGACCAAAGGTCGGCGACCAGGAATTGATGAAATACGAATGATGCGCGACGATGCACGATGCTAGAAAGCGTCGATTGTAACGGCGTGCAGGATTGATTTCAGCACTTCGTGGGGTCTTGTGAAGAGAAAACAACAAGGCAGATGAGAAAGTCAAGGAATTGCTCAGTTGGTAGGTTGACAAGAGACGGGAGATGCGACAGCTGGAGAGGGCCAGGGAGAAAAAGGGAAGGGTGCGCGCCGATTTAAGTGGACCGTGCCCAAGTTCATGGTAGTCTGGTCGTCGATAGAGGTAGTTGCAATGCACTAAGGTACCTTCCCGCAGTCTACTGTACAGTTTTGCCCAAATAATAGGTACATATACCTCTATGTAGGTTTGACTAGTCTTTATTTAGATCAGTACCTAGATACGTACATGTACCCCTATCCCTACAATATCGCAGCTTCCATCTATTATGTACTTGTCGTCGTCCTAATTGGGTGTAGTCTCTATTTCCATCATAGCGGGGGACACAGTACGTACTTCCTAGGCGCAAGCTTACACCTTCAAGCAAAATCGATAGGCTGAGGTTTGCCCATTCCGTTATGAATATCTCTCAGCACTCACCTCAGGTGTTATCTTCGCCATTCATATAATAAACAACTCCTATATTTTATGACTCATACGTCGACCTGTCTTTTACCCCTTAGAAAACATTGAATACCATTAAACAGAAACTCCTTTCAGGGTATTACTCCTCAACTTGCTAGGGCGCTCGGGTACTAAATCACCTATGGCCCTCTTCCACCTGACAATATGGTGAACTTGGGGTTAACACGTATCACTGCTCTGCTTAAGCAGACACCACAGACATGGAATGCCATCCATGTAGCTGGAACAAACGGCAAGGGCTCGATATGTGCATACTTGATGGCCATGCTTCGCGCCAACCAGATATCATGTGGCAGGTTTACCTCGCCTCACCTCATCGATCCTCGGGACTGCATCACGATCAATGATAGTATCGTGTCTGAGAACAAGTTCCGGCACTTCGAACGCTTGGTCAAGAAGAGGAACGAGGAACAGCACATCGGCGCTAGCGAGTTCGAGCTACTCACAGCCACGGCCTTCGAGATATTCGAATCAGAGAAGGTCGAGGTCGGCATAATCGAAGTAGGCCTAGGAGGGGCTCTCGACGCGACGAACGCGCTGAAACACAAGTGCGTCACGGTCATATCCAAGATTGGCCTCGACCATCAATCATTCTTAGGCAACACTATCGAGGAGATTGCTCTTCAGAAGGCGGGTATCATGAGGAAGGGAGTGCCTTGCGTCGTGGACGGCAGCAACCCAAAGTCCGTGCTAGATGTTTTACAGAAGCACGCTGACGAAACGGGAAGCACCATTCAGTTTACAGATTTCGAGTCAGATCCTCTCGTGGAGAAATTGCGAGGGAAGCTTGAACCGCACCAGCGTCAGAATCTTGCATGCGCACACCAGGCCTTCCGACTTGCTTACCCTCAACGCTCCAGCTCCATAGACATTCTCGCTTCCGCTGCCAAAGATATGGTATGGCCTGGGCGGCTACAGTGGCTCAGCATCGAAAAAATCACGGGCAGGAATGAAAACGTGCTACTAGACGGAGCCCATAATCCACAGTCTGCAGAAGTGCTCGCGGGCTTCGTTGAAAAGCACCTTCGGTCTCTGAATAGGCCGATTACTTGGGTACTTGCCGCCACACAAGGAAAAGACGTATCAGAAATGCTGAAGATGCTGCTCCGTGACGGCGATTCCGCAGCAGCAGTGGAGTTTGGTCCCGTCGATCAGATGCCCTGGGTCAAGCCCAACAACTCGGCCACTATACTCGAAGCTGTAGGAAAATGCGGGATAACAGTCTCGTCGCAATTCGATGCGTCCACAGATGTGTGCTCGGCTCTCGATTGGGCGAGCCGGGCCGCTGATGGAGGCCCGCTCGTTATTGCGGGAAGTCTTTATCTAGTCTCTGACATTTTCAAGTTACTCGGATCTAACGAAGGATAAACAGGAAGGATGACGCAGGGTTATATGATCATATCGAAAATTTATAGAAGCATAGGTCCCGGTGGTGTTAGGACATTGGGTTACGGAACAGGCATTGTGATGTTCAGGACAGCCCGGAAGATTCATTTAACATGTCCTTCAGTGAAAGAGAG
The DNA here is from genome assembly GCA_022578875.1 of Hypoxylon crocopeplum. Classification (NCBI taxonomy): domain Eukaryota; kingdom Fungi; phylum Ascomycota; class Sordariomycetes; order Xylariales; family Hypoxylaceae; genus Hypoxylon; species Hypoxylon crocopeplum. Next base: position 15,567 of record MU399621.1, on the reverse strand, counting down.
TTAGAAAATGCATATGTTGACCTGTCCTCTCCTGATCTTGTTGTAAAGCCTATTCAGTCGGACCATGGCCCTGAGAATGAGTTCTCAGACCACCTCTCTAGATAATTCAACTTAGGACAAGTCGTATTTCAACTCCGCGACTGGGTAATCCAATACTTCAAAGAAAGCAATTCTAATATCCGCATACTGACTATGTAGTTATCCAGATATGCCTCAATCCATATAATCGGTTTCCCGCGCCTCTCACTCACCGCGATTCTTTCCAACCTCAGCCCCCGGAACGAACCGCATCATTCTGAAGCATGATGGCTTCCAAATCACCTACACATTTAATCATCGTATGCTGCCACGGTATCTGGCTTGGCGGCCCCGCACGAGGTTATGACGAGGATGAGTGGCTCATTGCCGGATTTCAAAAGGGCGAAACGCCAACCTTCATTGAACATATCAAGGCTGGGCTACGGGTATTGGGGGGGGATGAGAATTCAGTGTTGATGTTCTCTGGGTGAGCTTTCTTCCATTTCCCGAAACCAGTTCATCGCGCTTCAGGATTAAGTCGATCCAGATGAAATGTTGTCTCAGTCGATCCCGTGAGAAGATGATACTGTGATCTGAATATATATTTCTGAAGTCTACAAATTCTATGAACAGGTGAAGTTAACCCAATCTCCGTAGCGGTCCCACGAGGAAGGAAACCCGTCTATCCGAGGCACGGAGTTATGCCAACCTCGCCGGTGCCAACGCATATTTCGGAATTGTATCCGAAGCGTCAGCTTCGGAGCGAATATCTTGCGAAGAACGGGCCTTGGACTCTTATTACAATGTTTTATTCACCCTCCTTAAGTTCTGGCGCGACTATGGAAGCTGGCCGAGGAAGATGACTATAGTCAGCCACGCCTTCAAGCGCGAACGTCTCGTCGATTGTCATTGCGGTGCTATAGGATATCCCTTGGAACAGGTCGACTTCGTTGGTGTAGACCCGCCGGGTATGATCGATGGGACGAATGAGGCTGCTATCAAGGGTACCGTCGAAGCTGTCACTCAATGGAAGGAGGATCCTCATGGTAAAGAAGAACTGTTAGCTAGTAAGCGCAGGAAAAGAAACCCGTGGGGAATTTCTCAGAAGTTCTTCCCTGAGGAGGAAGATCGAATTCGCAGTGGCATACACCTAGGTTCCCTCGACACAGGAGATGATTATCTCCTTGAAGAAGTCACTCAACCATGGTCCCAACACCAGGGTCCGTAACCTATTATGCCGAGTCGAACCCATACTCGAACTAGATCTTAGGTGCGGCCTTCTTCTCACTGTCCGCTAGAGCCATGCTGTCGAGGACAAATCGCACAGCATCCCCCTTCATTTCGAAATTGAACTCATGGCCGGCGCTAGGGTAGATTTTATCTTCCACGTATACACCCCCATCTTTATACCAAGTGTTTACGGCTTCCTTGAAGAACCCTAGGAAGGGTGCTCCGGCTGAATATGGAACGAGCTTGTCTACTCCCCCAGAGAGGATTTGGAACCTCTTTCCTGAAATCTTTCTATCGAGTAAAGGTCGCAATCGCTCCTGGTCCGCAGCCGAGACTGGCGAGGCCACTTGGTCAGTTCCGAATAACATGCCCTTCGGATCGCACTTCTTGCACGCATTAACCAGCGCGTCTGGGAAGTCTTTACTGCCAAGGAACGAGGCGCCATTGTCTTCAGCCGAGAAAGTCTGCAACCTGGATAAGCGCGCGCGGTCCTTCATGAGATCTATAGGCGATTAGTACCAAACCTAAGATCACGATTATGTCTCGCGATCCCCCTCTCTTCCTTTCCATTTGGGCGTTTCGGACTTACACATATAATCAGGACACCCAATTACTATAACGCCAGCCGTAACTCTTGGTTCCGCGAACAGAGTCTGCCACGCGGTATGTCCGCCTAGACTGACACCAAGGACCATATTGTGGTCAATGTACCTCTTCCCGCCATCGGGCATAGCACCGTGACCATGCCCAGCGCCGAATAGGTAACCTTCCAATGCGTCGAGCAGGTGTATCGTATCTGATACGGTGCCCGTAATGGTCCCGAACATATCTTGAGCACTATCAAATGACGAATATCAGTAAACATGTATTCGGAGAACATGCCGGTGCCCTCATCTCCACGGCGCTTTAAGAACTACCGAAGCTGAAATAGTCTCAACAATGAGCAGTAGCTCACGAAAAATACATACTGTGTCTTATTCCCGCTACGCCACGCCTCATTAGCAAGCCCATCCACGAGTCGAGACCCATGGTTCCGTTGGTCAAAAGCGACAGCGATCAAGCCGCGTGTAGAGAGTTGCCTTTGCATGTGTGCGTGGAAGATCTGGTTAGTGATGTCGGCCATGTCTTCTTTCCTGCACAGCCGCGGGTGATGTAGCCACAGGCAGGATACCTTATTCGCGGTAGCCGGCAGCTCAGAGAGTCCGTAGATGTCGACTTTTAAACCGGCGATAGGGAGTGTCATGCACGAGACGGCCGGGAAGGCGGCCGAGGATTGCTCCAGGGGATTATTGGTAGCCGCCATTGCGAATCTGGATTGAGAATTCAATTCAAATATAGTTGGTCCATATATGGCGCAACGGGAACTCAATGCAGCATTTTCTAGTCAAATGAAACAACGGGTTAGACCTCATGAGCGGGAGTTCATGAAGTCTTCGGGTAGGCTCGGTAGTGAGATGCCCCATACCGAGGCGCTCATGGAATTATCGATATGAGATTACGTCAGATCGGTGCCAGCGCGTTTTGTATGGCCGATATTCAAAGCCATTGACGTGTAATTCTCATAACACAAACATATAAACATTCTCGGCACCATACTCATACATTCAATACCAATAAAACTGAATCCTCATGAGAAAGGGTCGAGCGAAGTGGTATTGCAACTAAATGCAATTCAATCTATCCACGCTTTAGACCGACTCTAATTGTATTATTGATTCTCGACTCTAGCATGTCGTTCACACTTACTATCAGCGTCAACCAGTCTCATAAATATACACCTCTATCATACGCAAGGATCATAGACTCTGCTCCTCTTCCTCCATCGCATCAACCTGGCCCTTCCAATTAGCCCACTCGGCATCGTCACCAGGTATCCCGCCAAACAGCGGTAGTCGGGTACCGTCACGATCACCCAAGCCACGCAGGCGGCTGATTGCCTCCTTGATGCCGACGGTCCCGAACTTGACTATGATCTCCTCCATGGCGCTGACCTTGTACTGAAGGAGACGGCGCTTGCGGACCTCCTCTTCGGTGGGCTGGTTCTTGATAGACAGTTCGTACAAGCGCACCACGGTCTTAGGGAAGAAGCCGGCGCAGCCATCAATGGCTCCCACGGCGCCGACGGCTACTACCGGAAGTAGTTGCTGGCCTAACCCCGTGAATGTGGCAAATGAGGAGTGATCAATCGACGGGCTTGAGGCGATCTGCGCGTGGTACGAGACATCACCATGCGAGAGCTTGCAGCCGACGATGTTGGCGTGCTTAGCCAGCGCGACGAACGTGGACGGGATAACCTTGACATTGTTTGAGACACCGGGGTAGTGGTATCTACAGGTGTTTAGGTCAATGCTTCTTCTAGAAAGGGGGGGTGACTCACATCATGATTGGTATGGGGCTCTGATCAGCCACAGCAGTGAACCATCTTATGATGCCCTCTTGGGTGCTGGCACCGGCAAAGTATCCAGGGACCAGACATAGGCCATATTGCGCGCCAGCCTCCTTGGCACCCTTTAATTGTTCGACCGTCTCCTCAATGTTCTGTGTTGCAGTGCCAGCGATGATAGGATAGTCCTTGAAGCCCTCCTTCTCGAACGCTTGCCTGACTCCCGACAGAACCTCAGAGCGCTCCTTGTTCGTAAGGTGTATAGCCTCACCCGTGCTCCCTAGGATTACTAACCCCTTGATGCCCGCCTTCGCTAGGTACAGCGAGTGTGCAACTTGCGTGTCAATGTCAACCGGTGCCGCAATTGGGTTATAAGTTGCCATCTTCTTGCTCACGAAGAAGGTCGGCACCGGCACGTATATTCCGGGTGGGGGAGGGGTTGCCATCGTGGAAAGATGATTGAAAATTGAGGCGATAGGTATTTTTCTCTCTGAATTATCCCGTTGTTGAAGGAATACAATTCGTTTATTCTCTTTTACTTCTCTTTTATCCTACTTCCTTCCTTCTTTCCTTCCTTCTCTATGTTACACATCATAGCACAGTCCAACTATAAATTGGCGAATGACGCGGGGTTTCCATTGACATGACGCGCGCCGGCACTCGGTTGATTCGGTAGATTCTGTAGCGATCGGGTTCTCGGACCAGCGAATAGCGACTTGGTATTTTCTTTTCTTCCACCCATACACTGAGACGTACCATTTTCTCCCTTTACAACTCCCATTGTAACGCGAAAAAACTCGACAGAACCCTTCATTGACCTTTGTTTCGAGACCAGTTTCAAACACATCGAAGCCTCGGTCATCTAAACCTGTAGATTCACAGTCTTGGCTTCCACGTGGCAACTAGACGCCCTAGTGCCACTAAACCTGTCGGATTTAATCCCGGGAAATAATTCTTGTCATTGAGCGCGTCTGCCTGATCCGAAGTTGAGTCGAATTAAGCTGGTTAAGGGGGAAATGAGGCGGTAAAGCATCGTTGCCTAGAACAGCGCAAATTCGAATTATTCACAGCTTGTCAAGAGCTATCGAAAGTATTGCACTAATGTATTCGTATCAGGGGGGTAAATGATCAAGTGCTCAAAGCCCCAAAAGCTACATATATGCCACCGCCCTGGCTTAGGGGTCTCGACGCTTTTTGGCCCCCATCGTGCTCTTGGTACGCCCGGTCATAGAACAGAATTAGGCATCTCTTTTCATGCAGATCGCTAATGGATATACGTGTTAGTGGTATATCTGCGTAAGGCTGACCATCCAACTTGTTCCATTTATAAAGACCTTGTTCCATCTATAAAGATATTGTTCGCACTACGTCGTTTAAATAAGATATCTTACATGACTTCAAGTTTGCAAGACTCACTCACCAACCATTGACACTTCCAGACCTATTTCATCACCCCAATCAAACTTATCATACAGTATCACAAAAGCAACCTTCAAAATGTCCATGCGACCAGTCAAGACATCCTACGCATCCAAGGACGTCGCCATCCCGGACGACTTCCTGCGCTCGGAGCCGGCCGACGCGGAACCTATCACCTTTAAGCAGATCGACTTCGCCGCGAGCCCGCTGCCGGAGTACAAGGGGCTGTACGCAGTAGTATTGGACCACGTGCTCAGCGCATCCGAGTGCGCGACCCTGGTCCAACTAGCCGAGGCCAGCGTGGTGGACGAGAACCGCAACGGGCACGACGGCACCGCCTGGGCGCCAGCCCTAGTCAACGTCGGCGGCGGCTTCGAGGTCGCCGCCCCCGACTACCGCAACAGCGACCGCATCATCTGGGACCACCAGGACGTCGTCGACCGTCTGTGGGCGCGACTGCAACGCGTGCCGCAGATCCGCGACGCCCTGCTCGAGATCGCGCCTGTCGCGGGACGTAGCAGGGTGCCAGATCCGACTACCTGGGTCTTCCACCAAGTCAACAAGCGCATGCGCTTCCTCCGGTATGGTAAAGGCCAGTTCTTCCGCCCGCACTGCGATGCGCCGTATGGCGAGGCTACGGAGGACGGGCATGCCGTTCTCACGCACTACACGCTGCACCTGTACCTGAACGATTCGAAGCAGGAGGTTGGGGAGGAGGCCGAGCTGGTCGGGGGTGCGACGTCCTTCCTGTCATCGAATCAGGAGCGCAGGCTTGATGTGGATCCTAAGGCTGGTCGGGTCTTGATCTTTCAGCACAGGCGGTTGTATCACAGCGGGGATGATGTTAAGCAGGGGGTTAAGTATACGATGAGGACAGACATCATGTATCGCGCACGAGATACACGGATGGATCGTGCCTAGGCGGATGATGATACTGAGGCCTTATTGTGTAGTGTAGATATTTATATGATCTAGGATTCTTATTCCATGCCGTGTTTAGGTACGCATACAAGAATTCGATTTAGAATCCAGTTCGTGCCTATGCCTAGCCTAGTTCAGCCTATTCATTGCCATTTCAGGTGTCTACCTCAACGATATTAGCTTCAAAATATCAAAAAGGCACCCATATCCACTTCACTCACCCCTTGACTCAAATCCACACACCTACCAGGCCAGTAGCTTGATAAACTAACAGACCACTCTCCTCTGTATCCATCCCCTTCAACACACCATCTCGACACCGCCCGCTAAGGCCATATCTCCTTAATAGCCTTGATAACCTTACAATTCGACTTATGCCCCATCTCGCGCCACCCGCGGACCTGACAAGCCTTACTACAATACGCCGCAACACCACAACCCGTACACTTCATCAGCGCACCCTCACCTTCACTCCCCACCTCACCACACGCAGCGCACTTCTTTCCCTCCCCTTCGCCTTCCTCGATCCCCGCCACCACCCCCCCCAACTCAAGAACTTGCTCCAGGCTCCCAGGCACGACCCTGGTCTCCTTGCCACGCCCCTCAGGGACGCGCACAACCGCCTTCTTGCCGTCCTCGCGGTCGGTGCGTGTAGCGCGTGGCACGACGAGGGTGTGGCCCTTGCGGAAGCGCGCCTTACCAGCACCTCCCCCACCAAGGCCCCGATGGTCTCCGTCGTCAAAAGTGACCGCAAAGTCGACGCCAGCCCGGTCCCGGACGATCAGCGTGGGTTTTGTAATCGTCATGTCCTCCTTGATCTGCGCTAGTAGGAACCAGTTGTCCGCTGATGCGGAGGGGGGTGAGGAGGAGGGCAGTTCGTGAAAGGAGGGGAAGAGTGCTGGGTTGGTGAATGCCGGCATTGTGATTTCTAACTTTCCTCTCTCTTTCTTTGGTGTCAAGTTGAGGTCTGCCCTGGTCTGTTTATGGCGTGCTGTCAGTCCTGGGCTTGGCGCTGTGGGGACTGGGTGAAAATCTGATGAGTCCTAGACTCAGTTTTCGAGATGACAGTTGACTTGAATATCAAACCCGCTAGCTGAGTGATGAAGAATTTAGGCAATCTGTTTATTTTGTTAGTGAGCAGTGTGAAATTTGATGATTCGAGCTGCGTTATGAAAAGCCGGAGGATGAAACACGGAGATTCCTTAAGTGGGGCCACGATGAAGCGGCTGTTAAGGGGTTGCGTGAGTGAGGCGTTACCCCTATATATAAACGAAATGCTTATTAACTTAGTTTTCCTCTTCCCCTTCTTCCTATTTTTGATTTTATAATCGACATGGCATTAAAGGGGGCCTGGCCCTTAACTGTGGGAGTATACAGCTATTTTTCTCATACGAAACGTCTAATAAACGCTGAGAATATTATCGGGTATAAGTTAGGTCACGTTAAAGGAGGGTTTACTCCTCGTGGCAGTGAGTTATCCCAGGCTTGAGATATATTTCGTCTCTGTATAGCAAAATTTCTCATTATTTACTAATTTTCTTTTTCTTTGATTAAAAACCTTGATTTCCAATCACTCACACATGCCTCCCATGTTTTCCATGTACGTTCCGTTCTTCCAATCTAACTAAAGCATCTCAAAAGTCAAACTCAGCCATACAGGCCTGATTTCCATTCTACTAGCCCAAAACCGAGCGGAGGCTAGTCCTGGAGACATGAACCTCCGTCTACGCTGTAAACTTCCTTTGACTAACCTTCCCTGCAATATACGTAGGAGAAATTAGAAATGTACAATCGTGTGCTGCAAGAGTGATAACCAGGGCACATCTATCATAAGATTGCTAGTCGTCTTTTGCGAAGCGATAGCAAGCTGTACGGGGTCAACATCGTCAATCAATTCCACGTTAGGTACGACTTTTTGCATATAAATGATGCCTATATGGCAAAGGAACTTTCAAGACTGGAAGTTTTAGGATCTGAAAATGGCATCCCTTATGTTATATATAACCTATAGAATAGGCTATCTTACGTGATTCTTTACCTTATCAAAATTAGGCGCGATCGTTAAATCTAAGCATTTTTAAAGGTATCATTTCTTATTTTTAAAATTTAATAAAGCAATTCGATTATACGATATAATGTAATTTTAGAAATTATCGGAAATGCGATTATATAATATATTTAAATAATCGATATATATATATATATATATTATTAAATTCGAAAATTAATTAATAATTAAAAATAAATAAACTTTTATTAAATAAACTTATAAATTAGGATTTTATATATAATAATAATACGAATAATATACGTTTTTTAATTAAAAGATTTAAACCTAATTTAATTAATTTTTAAATCTAATAATTAAAAGTTTTATCGCCGTTTTTTTAACGTTATATTATATTAAAACGATATTTTAATATTAGTAATTTCGATATAATTATAGCTACGTTATAACTATTTTAAGATATATCGATATTAAGAAAAAAACTAAGATTCGTAATAATTAATAAATTTAAAGTTATATTTAAAAAAATATAATTTAATATAATACGTAGTTTTTAAAAGAAAAATTTAAGCTTTATAAACTTAAAAATATAAAAAGATAAAATCTAATTATAAGGTATTACGTAACTTCGGAAATAATAATCTAGTAATTAAATTTTATTATAATCTTTTTTTAAATTTAAATATAATATTATTTTCGTTCGAATCTATTTAAAATAAAAGAAAACCTTCGTATATTTAACGATTAATAAATATTCGTTATTTTTTTAATAATAATATAGTTTCTTTTTTATTATTAATTTCTATAAGATTCCTTAATTTATCTTTTTTCTTAATTAAAGCTAAATAGGTTTCTTTTACGTTAAGTTTTAAATCTTTATATTTTTTATTTATTTTATTAATTAATATAATATAATTATCCTAATTTATTTATCCGTAAAAATATATTAGTTATAATTTATACGTTATATTAAATTAAATATTAATAACTTATTTATTTATTAATATAAAATATCCTTATATATAATAAATTTCACGTATAAATCTTATTTCTAATATTAAATCTTAATTAAAATTAAATAAATAACTATATAAAATAATAAAATTAAATTCGTTATTTTTATCGTATTTATCGTAAATTATATTCTTATTAATAAAATTAACCTTAGATAAATTAACTTTAAATAAGTTAATTATAAATAAACTAAACGATAAAAAAGTAAAAAAATATTTCTTATTTTTAATAATATTCGGTTAATCGATAACGATTATGTTTTCGGGTTAAGTTTCGGTAATTTTTTTCTTTTACCTTTTAATTTAAATTTAAGATCTAAGTTTAAAAAGTCGGGAACCTTTTCTAACTTATTTTTATTAAGGAATTTAACCTTAACCTTTTTAGTTAAATTAATCGGTTTAAATCTTATTTTTAAAAGGTTTATTTTAGATTTAATCGATTTCCGAATTAGCTTTTTAAAGGTTATAAATAATAACGTTTTCGGTTTAATCGTTATTTTAAAATATAAAGATATTATATTTATAAAAAAGTTTAGGATTTTTACTTAGTTAAATTCTTCGTTTTTTTTAAATAAAATAAGATAGCTAATTTTTTAAATAATAAATATAAGATATAAGTTATTTAATATTTATATATTTAAATTTTATAAAAGAATCTAAATATATAAAAGGCTTTTAAGAAATCCGATTAATAATTTTCATTTATTATTATTATATATCTCGTTTAAGGTATCTTTTATAATTTATGTTCGAAAAAAGGAAATATTATTTTTACTTTAAAAAATATCGAAAATATATATTCGTTTCTTTCGCGTATTAATTAATATTATATAAAAATAAAGATTTATATATTTTATTAAGTTTTTACTTAAATCTTATATATTATAATAAGTTATTAAGAAAATAAAATATAAATAATATATTTTAATTAATGTTTCGATAATTTAATTAAAGTTTAATATAAGGTAATTTTATGAAGTTTATAGAATTTTAGCTTTATAAATAAGTTTAAAAGGAAATATAATTCTAATAATAAAAGTTTATAATTTTTTTATATCGTTAAACTTATTATATTAACGTTTCTTATATAGGTTTAAAGTAATTTTAATTATTAAAACTATTTCCATTATATTAAATAAAAATAGGTTTTTTTAAATAACGATATATAAGGGAATTTAAATAGATTTTTATAATAGTGATTTATATTTTTTTTAATTAACGTAAATATCGAAATAATATATATCTTTTAAAAGGTTTAAAAAGTTATCTTTGGTTATTTCTATTTATTATTATATAAAAACCATAATTAAATAATTATAGAATCTAAAATATACCTAAGGAATAGATTTTTAAGAAAAGTTTAAAAAGGATAAAAAGCTTTATTAATTAGTTAAAATAAGATTAATTAAGATCCTTTTTATATATATATAACCTTAGATAATATATTATAATATAACGTTTAAAATTATATATAATTAATAGAATCTTATTTATTTAAAATTAATAAAAGGTTTAAAAAGTTTATAATAATTACGTTTATAATTCCTTTCTTTTTAAACTTTTTAAACTTTTTGTAAATTCTTAATTTTATTTAAAAAAGGTTAAGCTTTCTTAAATTTTATTAATTATAACCGGTTTTTCGCGTAGAAATAAATTAAAAACTTTAAAAAATCTAAAGTGGAAACTTATATTCCTTAATTTATATATTAAAAAAAGATTATATAATTTTTACGAAATATTTCTTTCGTTAATATTATTAAGTTTTTAACCTTTTATTTCTTTAAAATTATCTAAAAAATAAGAATTCTTTAAAGATATTAAAATTAAAAACGTTAATTATAAGGCTTAATTAAAATGTTTGCGTATATTTTAAAAATATGCAAATTATTTTTTTCTTAAGAATTTTCGAAATTTCGAGCTTTTAATTAAAAGTAACTAATTTTTTCGAAATATAATATATATTTATTAATTATTAATCGGAATTAAACCTAAAATTAAACTTCGTAAATATATTAGTAAACCGGAATTAAAAGATAATTATTAGGTTTAATTTTTTCGATATATAATATAATTATTATAATTTCTTTTTTCGTTTAAAAAGTTATATATAAATATATATATAATTATTCCTAATTAAGCTTTTTTAAATATTAAGTCGGATCTTATAATTATATTTCCTTTTTTTTTTTATTATTTATTTTTAAAAGTAAGATATATTTAAGATTTAGTTTTATTAAAATATAAGATACTTATAATTTACTTTCTTTATATATAAGCTTAAATAAACCTCCGATTAAATTATTACCTTAATTTATAAAAAGCGACCTAATTATATTTTGGTTAAAAAATCTAAAAATTAGTTTAAAAGTTTATATTATCGATTAATATATATAAATAAATATAAAAATATTTGATTTTAAGGTTCTTTTATTAATTAAAATATCGTTAAATAATTTATTATATAAATATTTACGTTTTAAATGGTATTATTATTAGTCGATATATTTTATAAAAAATAAAGGACATAAAATTCTAATAGGTTATTAAAATATTTAAAAATTATTTTCTATTTATTAATTAAATAATTAAAGCTTAGAAAAAATTTCTTTTCGTTAAAATTAAATAAAGTAAGCTTTTAAATTAATATTTTACCTAACTCGTTACTAATAAACGCTAGGTTCTTAGTTTTTTTATTTAAATATATAACTTTCCGAATAAAATCTTTTATCGTTATTATATTCATTATATAAATATTTTTAATATTAATTAATACGTTAAAATATAGCTTTTTTTAAATTATAGATTAATCCTATTATTATTGAATAATTTTTATAAGATATATATTTTCTTAATAAATACTTAGAATTATAAATTTCGGGATATTAGGTTTAATTATTTTAAAATTTAAGAATATAAAGTTTTACTTATTATTAAAGATTTTATTATTAAGAATTTCCTGGTTTAATTTTAATAGATAAATATCGAAATTATAAAATAAATAAAAGGAATAATGAAACCTTTTAATTAAATAAATATTTCTTTATTTTATATATAAGGTTTATAAATTTAAGAAAACTATAAAAATAATATAATAAAATAAATTAAATAAATAGAATAATAATAAATAAAATCTTCTAAAATAATGAAAATAAGAAAATTATATCGTATTTTATTAAAAGGATTATATTTATTTTAATAAAAATGAAGCCTAATATTATTATATTAAATATAATTATAACTTTTTTATATAAATATTTAATAATATTTTCCTTAAATGATTAATTTATTTCTAAAGGGATCTTTCGAAGTTATTTTTATTTACGTATAATAATATATCTTTTCTTTGTTTTAACGGGAATATAAATTTCGATAGGAAAATATCGAAATTTATTCTTTATTAAAATATTTAATATTTCGTTAGTATTTTTTGTTTTTTATTGTTATTTTATCTTAATATTAATCGGTTAATTTCCTTTCTTATTTATAGTAACACTTTTTTCGTTATTGTTATTATTAAGATTAAGGATTTACTAATTTTCTAAGTTATTAAGTTCTTTAAATATATTTTTTTTTTAATCGATGTTTAATTTTAGATTTTAATCGAATTATTTATTTGTTTCTTTTATAGTTTAAAGGTTATTTAAAGGATTATTAGGTTCCTAATATTTATTTTTATCTTTAATGAAAAGTTTTAATTTATTATTTATAAATGTAAAACGTAAGATTGTTTTATTTAATTTACGAATATTATATTTCTTTCTTTTATAGGTTTTATCGATTAAGAAAAAATCGAATCAATTATATCGTAATTTATTTTTGTTAAAAATATTTATATAGCGAGATATATCGAATAAAAACATTAGGTTATCTTTTTATAATATTACGTTTTAGATCTTTTTCGTATATCTTTTATCATTTTTTTCGATTATTTCTTTTTTTTTTCTTAAAAAAACATTAATTAATCTTTCGAAGTTATTTTCTTTTCTCTTAAGTAATTTTAATTATATAAATAGGAGTTTTTTACGATCTTATATTATATCTTAATTTAATATTCTTTATATAAATATCTAAACTTCGATTAATAAAATGGGTTTTTTCTTATATATAGCTTTATATAAAAATATTCCATTAGGTTTAATTAAGATTCGATCTATTTATATAATATCGTTTATATATAATATTTAGCTTTTATTATTTTTATTTAAAACATATATAAAACCTTTTTTAATTCCTTTATAACCGATCTTTATTTAACCTTAAAATTATAAGAAATAAATAAATCTTATTTATTTATTTATACCTAATATTATAATAGCTATATTAAAATTATCTTTGAATTCTAAGTTATTATTATATTTTATTAAAAGGGATATGTTATAAAAAAGAATGATTTTTTTATATATAAAGCTTATAATCGTTATAATATCGGCTTTACCTAATATCTTATCTTTTAATTAATCGTTAAGCTTTTTTTTCGCTTTTATTATATATTTTTTTCTTTAATTAAAAAGTATATATTATATATTAATAATTTATATAATAAAAAATCCTTATAATATATTATAAAAACCTAATTTATAAAAACAAATTATATCGGATTTTTAATAATTCGGATAATAAATAATTATTTTGGTTATATTAGTATTTATATCTTTCTAATAATATAGATTTTTTATTTTATAAATTGTTAAATTATATCTTTTATAACCGCTTTCGATATAATTTTTTCGGATAATAATTTTTCTTTATATCGCGAAATTAATAACTTATCGTTTATAAAATCGTTATTCGAATCGACGTTATAAAATACTTTTCGAAATTATATAATTAAATATTTTATTTTAGAATCTTTATTTAATTTATTAATCTTTTAAAATCTTTTTTATTCTTAAATATATAAGGTATCTTAAAATGTTTAAATATTTTGCGATTTCTTAAAAATCATTATTTTATTCTTTTAATAACTATAATAATAAGATAAATTCTTTACCTTTATTTGAAATAATTAGGTTAATATTAATATTATAAATCTAATTATTAATATATTTATTAATATTATTTTCTTATTAATTGTTTTTTTTATTTAATAATTTTTTTCTTTTATAAGAAAGGTTATCGGTTAATACGTTAGATTTATTTCGTATATATCCGATTTTAAAATCGAATAATTTAATATAAGAAATCCATTAAATTAATTTTATTTTAAATAAATTGGTAAAATTATTGTTTAATTAGGTAATAAGGGTTTTCGTATCGATTTATAAAAGAAAATAGATTTTATAAAAATAGATTTATAATTTACGAAAGGATTTAATAAGGATAAATATCTTTTATTTCGGGATATTATATTTTTTTTTGTTTTTTGTTATACGTTAGATTTATATTTTAAAGATCGAAATTTATTTTAATTATTAAATTAACCTAATATATAACCCTATCTTTAATTTAAGGTATCTATTTATAAAATAATAAATTTCTTATAAATATAATTAAGATTTATAAAATAAGATATTTTATATAATATATCTTTTAACGTTTATATTATACGTTTCTAATCTTTTCCTTATTTAAAAAGGATATTTTTTCTAAGTAATATTATTAAAGGTTTAGTAATTAAGGTATAAAACTTTATCTAAATTCTAAAATATATTATAATATCGATAAAAGATTATATCTTTTTAATATTATTATAAAGATCTTATTTTTGAATCTTTAAAGTTTTAATTAAAGTAGATTTTTTCTTATAAATGTTATAAACATATTTTATAATTTCTATAATTAAGCGGTAAGATTCTGATTTTTCTTTATTAATTATAGTTTTAGCGAATTCGAAATTTAGTAAAATAACGTTTACGTTTTTAATATATTTAAAAATAAAACGATATATTCTAAAATAAACCTTTTAATCGTTATATTAAGTAATAAGCTTTTTAATTCTTATATTATTAAAGAAAAGCTTATATTTATTAGGAATAAAATTATAAAATATCCGAGTAATTATTTTAAAGAAATAAACTATCGAATTAGTTATATCTTATAATAATATAGTTATTTTTATTAAATTAATCGATAAAATAAAAGCTATAAGTTACTTATAAAATAAAATAAATTTAACTTAGTTATATTTTAAAAACTAATTTATAATAAATAGTATCTAATATATAGCGAATTTTATGGAAAATTCCTTATAATTTTTAGGTAAGAAAATATTACGGATCGTTTTTTTATTAAATTTTGTATAAGAATTAATTAATCGAAAGTTTTTATTTTTTTTCTTAATAATAAATTAGACGTTATAATAAAGGTTATAATTTTCTTAAATGATATTATTCTTTAAATGGTTTTTAAGAATTTTAAGAATTCTTTTTTAAGAAAAATAAAAATCGAGATATTTTTAATTTATTATACTAAATATAAGATTATTTTAATTATATAATTAAAAGTTATATTTTCTTTAATTTAATTAATTTTATTAAAATTTTATATTAAAGTTATTTTACGTTTATAAAAAACCTTAATTAAGATATTTTATTCGATATCGATTAGTTTTAAAGTTTATAATTTCTTTTTAATCG
>MU399620.1:48449-111742 GCA_022578875.1 Hypoxylon crocopeplum | reverse complement strand
ATAATTTATTAAATAATATTTTATCAATTTTCTAAATTTAATAAAAGTTATAATAAAATTAATTAACGATTTAAAAATAGAAATTTATTTAAATTGATTATATAAATCTAAAAGTAATTTCGTATAAATTAAATAAAATATATATTAACGAAATATATACTTTTTTATAAATAAGAATTTTATTATTTATACTTACCTTTTTTATTATTGGAGCTTTATTTATACCTAGGTATATCCGGTTATTTCCCTCGTATCCTTTTTAAAAACGACCTATAAATTAACCGATAAAATTATCTTAACGCCTTATATACGTAATTATTTATTTTTATTATATATAATAATTAATTCTTTTAATAATTTTATCTTTATAAAATATTTATATTTATTATAATGGATATTATTAATAAGCTTAGTATTATTATATCGAACTTTTTACTTTTATTTAATTTATTTCCGGATTATTAGTTTATTATAAAATCTTTTTATAAGTTATATAAAAAGTTTAAATCCGACCTTTTAACTTATATTAAAATAACTAAATACGTAATAACTAAGAAATAATTAAATAAATATATTAATAAGAAATTAACGAAAATTATATTCGCTTATATTAAAGGTATTATCCGATTTTCTAAGTTAAATAATATTTATAAAATTATTATTAATAAGGTTAATTATATATAAAAAGTTTAAATTTTTTTCTTAAAAATAAATAATTAACTTTAAGAATTTAAGCTATATAAGGATTACGAATATTATATTAATTATAAGATTATTAAGAACCTATTTGTTTTTATTTTTTTATATAGTTTAACCTTTAAAATAAAAGGATTAATAGATCGTATATCTTTAAATTTAAGAATATAATCACGGTTTATTATTATTACTTTTCGAAAGTAATTCCTAGGTATAAATTTCGTTAATAAAAATATCTATAATTATCGTTAATATTTCTATAAATAATAGTTAAATAATTATATCTTAATATAAATATTAATCTAATTATTCGAATAAGAAAATATCTTATATTACGTTTATAAAAATCTTATTAAAAAAGATCGCGTTATTGGTTATATATAGCTTAAGTTTTAATATATTAAAATATAACGAAAATATCTTAGTATATTTTTTTTCGATACGATATATAAAACGAATAAATATAAAATATTTCTTTTTATCGATACGATAGTTATTTTAACGAAAATAATAGCGAATATTATATATGGTTTTATTAATAACGAATATTTCGAAATTTTTAATTAAATCGTTATTAATATCGAACGGGTTCGTATATAACTTAAAATATTTTCGCCGGAAATAATTATTATTAATTATAATAACGTTAAGTAAATTACGTTTAAATTATATATATTTACGGTTAAATTATAATTGTATGTATTTTATATTAATAAAAATATTATTTTAAATATTAAGAAATTTTGAAAAAAGCTTATAACCGAATCGATAACGTTTTTTACGATTAACGAGTTTCTAAACGATAAAAATAACGTTTAGTAACTTAATATATCTTTAAGAAACTTTTAGGAAGTTTTTAACGAAATATTAAATAAGATATATAATATTCGTACCGATTTTTTTAAATTTTAGAAATATATATTATACGCGAAAATCGAAAGTAAATTCGAAATTATATAAAAGCTTTTAAAAAGGAAATTCGGAAAATAAAAAGCTATTATTATATATATTAATAAGGAATATATAAGGATTAAATATAAATAAACAGTTTATTTTATATTTATTAATAAGAATTATAATTAAAAGATTATATTTTTAACCGAAATAATTTATAGGAACTTTAAAAGTTATTTCGTATATAATCGTAACGATTTCTTAAAGGTATAAATAACGATATAAAAAATAATTAATAAATAATAACGTAAAATTAACACGGTAAAAAATATTTAAATGAAACGTTTACGTCGAAAATATATAAGAATTAATTAATTAAGAAAATTATTTCGTTAAGTTTTTTATTATTATATTAATTTCTTTATTAAGTAATATTATAAAATATTAGGATTATTAATTAAAAATTTATCCTTAGGACTTTATATCGATTTAATTAAGGAATAATACGATATCTTATATATTTACGATATATTCCCTAAATTTAAGGTTTACGAAATCATTAAAAAAATAAAGATCGATTTATATTAATGGTTAAATCGCGATTTAGCTAATAAATATCTATATTTCCGTATTTAGAATTTTAATGTTATTATAAATATATATAGTAAATCCTATAATTATAATACGTTCGACGAAAAAACTTTCGTAATAATATAATAACTATAAAATATATAAAAATTACGTTAGAAATAATTAGGCCGTTTTTTTAATAGTTATTTTATAAGTAATAACGTACGTTATTAGCTTTTTTAATGGAAATATAACGAAAGCTTTTAATAATTTAATACGATAAATGTTATTTTATTATTTATTTTGGTAATTATATCGTAATAATAATAAAATTAACCTTTCGAATCGAAAAATAAACCGAAACCTATAATTTTAATTAAGCGAATATAAGATTAAGGAAATAAATACGATTATATAATACGTTATATAATAAATGGTTTACGAAAAGTTATAAAAAAAAAAAAAAATAACGATTATAACGATAAATTTAAATAAAAAAAGATTAATATTAAAAATAGTTTTATATAAATAAATACGTTATATTTATATATAAAATAAAGTTTTATAAAATAATTAATTTTAATTAAATATATTTAATTAAAATTAAAGCCGTTAGTTTTTATCGCTTTTAAAAAATATACGAAAGAAATAACCGGATATACCTAAATATAAATAAAATTTCGATAGTAAAAAAGGTAAATAATACGCGATATAACGTACTATTTTAATATAATATAATATAGTATTTAGTTAAGTAAATAATTAATTAAGTATTATATAAAAGCTTATTTTCTATAGATATTTATGGAATAACGAAAAGAACTATATATTAAAACTAAAAAGTTATAAACCGTGGCTTCTTTAACTATAAACCGTTTTTATTATATTAATAAATATAAATAACAAAACTCTTTATTAAATCTATAATTTATATTTTAATTTAAATCGAATAAAAATAACGTTATTAAATTATAATAATAAAGTTTAATTATTATTATATAAAAACGAACGAACTTATTATTTATTTTAACGATATATATTTTATCGTTTTATTTAACGAATAAATAAGGTTTTATTTATTTTTTATATTTATAATAAACTTATATCTTAAATTATAATAATAAATTTAGGATTTCTAAAGTATTAAAGTTATTTTTTATTACGAAAATTTCGATTATTTATCGTTACGTTTTTTATTTCCTAATTTTTATTATAGCTTTTTTAATAATAATTATACGTTATATTATTAAAAGCGAAAATGGAAAATTATTAATTAATTATAAATAAATTTTGAAAATAAGAAATATTAATATTAATTTATTTAAGTTTATTATATTATTAATTACTTTTAAAATTATTTATAAAACATTTATATCGTTTATATTTATATTATATATGTTTATCGTAATAATTTTAAACATTTTTTATAATTATTTATAATAACGTTTAAATTATTTAATTAAATTATAAATTTCCACGGATATTTTTTAATTAAAATTAATGATATTTTTATATTAAAAACGAAATTATTTAATAATTTTAAATATATATATATCTAAATTATTCGAAATATATTTTATATATATTTCGCGATTATATTACGTAAAAATCTAATATTTTAAAATAACGTTATTTTATTAATTACGTAAAAAATAGGTTTCCTTTTTAAGTATAATACGTTAAAATAAATAATTTAATTAAAGTTAATATCGTTTTTAATTATAAATTTAAAACGTTTAAAAGAAACGTTATATAATTAATATTAATAATAAAATATATTAATTTTTTCGATAATAACGATATTAATTTCGTTATAACTTATTTTAACGAATATTCGATAAAGCCTTTTTGTTATTACGTATTTAAAACGTTAATAAATCTATCGTAATTCTTTTTTAATAAAATAATAATAAACAATTATATTTTCTTAATTATTGATTAAAAATTAAAGATTTTTTTATTTTTTTATTACGAGGTATTTTTTATCGTTATAAATTGATACGTTTTTTATATTATTAAAAAAGATTCCGAATTAATTTATATCGCGAATATATAATAAAAACGATATATTAATAAATATTATTTAAAATAATATTATTTCGAAAGATATTAATATTTTCGTTATATTTATATTACGTTATTTTAAATTATTATCGAAACGTATATTATAATTTCTTATTATTAACTTATTTAAAATAACTTATAAGTTTATTTTTTATAAAATTTTAAATTAATTTTTGTTTTTAATAATTATTTTAATTATTTTAATATCGGATATAATATTTTAAAATATTATTAAATAACGGTTTTTTAAATAAAATATTTCGAGAAAGTTTCGGTTTTTTTGTTTAAATAAAGGTTTTTATTTTTATATATCGAAAATATCCGATTTTATAAATACGTAAAACGCATTTTAATTAACTAAAATCCCCGTAACGTATTTATCGTTAATAAATTCGTAATCGATAAAAAACTAAATAAATATTAAAATTATTAACGTTATAATTTCGTTATTAATTTATTATATAAATTACGTATTAAACTTTTTTATTTCGTTAATTAAAAAGTTCTTTTTAATTACGTCGATATTTTCGTAATTTAATAAAAATAATATAAAATCGTTATTATTATTTTTTAATCTTTATTATTAAAGATATTTTCGTTAATTATTATATTTTAATTTCTTTTTTTTTCTATTATATTTAATTAATTAATAACCGGATTTTATATATATATATAACATTTTTTATTATTATATCGTAATTTATTTCTTTATTTTCTAATTATAAAATCTACTTTTTTTTAATTATAACTTTTCGATTTATTATTTTTATATATCCGATTAATTTAAAAAATAATTTCGGTTTCGTTATAATAAATTTATTAAGTTTTATATCGTTTATATATATTCGTTACGTTTTTTATATCGAAATATATATTATCGAATATTTCCGTAAACTTTAAAATTATTACGTTAAAAACGAGATATTTTTATATAATATTTATTATATTTTTTTTAAAATTAACGTTTTTAACGGAATTTATTAATAAATCTTTATATATTTATTAAATTTAAATAATAAGTTATTCGAAAATTATAAATAAATTAAAAGTTAAATTATTTTTAAGGATTTCGTAAATTATTATATTACGTTATTTTATTATATATATTTATTAATTTATAAAAATATAAAAAAGCCTTAAATTCGATCCGTTATTTTTTAAAAATTAAGATTTTTTATCGAAATAAAAATTAATCGATTCGTATTTATATATAATCGGTTCTTTCGTTTCGAAAAAACCGTAGCTAATTTCTTTTAAAATAATATTAATATCGTTAATAAATATTATAAAAACTACGAAATCTTTTATTATTTCGAAATATATAACTTTAATATAAATTATTTAATTATAATATTAAATTAAACTTTATTTATCGATATTTATTAACGAATAAATAAAAAGGTATTTATATTATATAATATAAAAAACGATTAAAAAATTTAAATTTATACTTTTTTAATTTTTTAAAAATTATTAACTTTTTATTTATATATTATTTTAGTTTTTTATATTAATTTAATACGATATATCGTAATAAAAAAATATTAAAAATATTTAAAAAATAAAACCTTTTAAAACGTTTATAAATCTTATAAATTAATTACGTAAATTTAAAAAAATTTAAAACGTTATTTTTCGAAATATTTATAATTTATTAAATAAAATTAATAAAACGTAAATAAAAAATAAATAATTAAAGTTATAATTAAAAAAATATATTTTTAATATATATTAAACCGTTATTTTTAATTTAAATAAAATATTTATTAGTTTATTAAAAATTAAATCGATATAAAATAAAAAAATAAAAGGTTTTTTTATAAAAAAACTTTAAATTAATATATTATCGATCGTATTATATAAAAAACGATCGAAAAAAACCTAAATAACGTAAAAATTATTAAATATTAATTTTATTTTAATTAAATATATAATGTTATCGTTATTTATTAATATTATTATTAATGGAATTTTAAAATTATATTATAAATAAAAAAATATTATAAAATTATATATATAAGTTTAACTAAAATTATATAACCTTATTAAATAACTTTAAATCTTAAAGTAAATATAAGATTAAAGTAATAAATATAAAATCAAGGTAATATTTATATTTGACAATCCTAAACCAGATTAAGTTTAGATACCCGACAGCTTAGCACTGGTGTCGCGGCGCAAACCATCGATCACGCAATTTTAGAAAGAATGGGTTCAAATGCTATCGTCACCGAAATCTCTTAATTGACCGAACGCAAAGTTTGACGACGCGACGTTGGTCCCTTCGTAAGTTTCTTCTCTAAAGGAAAAACGAGCCTCTCGTCAATTCGTTCCTGTATATCAATTGTAGTCACTGTTTATTGTTCGTTATTCCTTATCGCAGCGGGGGCGTTGAGATTTATTCCCTCGCCATGTACAGCCCCAAAGACCCCGATGAGCCAATTGCGCTGCCCAATGAAGATGTCGACCGGGGCGACTTCCGGTCGATTGACCCCGAGTCCGGCGTCAAGCGCGGGCTAAAGACGCGGCATCTATCAATGATGGCTCTAGCCGGAATCATAGGGCCCGGGCTTCTAGTAGGGAGCGGCGGTGCTCTGTCGGGCGGTGGCCCGGCATCGCTGTTGATTGGCTTTGGCGTTATCGGCATAATTGCTTTCAGGCGAGTAACATTGCACAACCCCGTAACGACGTGCATATTTCCCCAATGCTGACCCTCGAGCAGCATTATGCAGAGTCTGGGGGAGCTGACAACTCTGTACCCCTCGGGAGGAGCCTTCACCCAGCTCGCATCTCGGATGGTCGATCCTGCTTTCGGTGTTGCTGTTGGATGGAATTACTTCATCATCTGGTTCGCCGTCCTAGCCAACGAATACAACGCCACAACCAGCATTCTCGTCTTTTGGAGCGACAAGGTTCCGGTTTGGGGATACTTCTTGATTCTATGGGTTCGTATCACCTTTACGTTGTCGTCTTGGGTCGCTTTGTTGACCCCCTTCTAGACCGCATTCTTATTATTCCAATTCTGTGGTGTTACCACGTTCGGAGAGGCCGAATTCTGGCTAGCTCTTCTCAAACTTGTCGGATTAGTTGCATTCTATATATTCTCCACTGTGTAAGTTTCAACTACAAAGCCTTCTAGTGATCTTATCTAATGGGTTGTAGCTATGTGTCTGGTGGAATCAGTGGTACAGAGGCAATAGGTTTTCGATACTGGCACGACCCGGGGCCGTTTGTTGATGGTTTCCGTGGGGTCGCCAAAGTCTTCGTTTTCTGCTCGACCTTCTACGCTGGCTGTGAGTCTGTGGCGGTAGCAGCTACCGAGACTAAGAATCCTCGAGTCGCGGTTCCGCTAGCGATTCGTCAGGTGTTCTGGCGCATCATCTTTATCTACATGGGCGCGGCTTTCTTCTTCGGCCTTACCTGCCCAGCGAATTCCGATCAACTTGTAAATGGCAGCAGCCGCGCCTTATTGAGTCCCATGACCGTTGCAATTCAAAACGCAGGTTGGCAAGGCGGCGTGCATCTCATCAACGCCTTCATCCTAATCACCTGTATCTCGGCTATCAACAGCTCCGTCTACATCGCATCGCGGACATTATTATTTATGGGACAGCAAAGAATGGCACCATCTTTCCTTGGATGGACGGACAAGAGAGGAGTGCCTATCCCTGCTATCACCGTTGCAAATGCTTTTGGCGCATTGTCGATGATGAACATCTCAACTGGCGCCTCCGAAGCTTACGGATACATCGTTAACCTGAGCGGTGTCTCCACCTTTTTGGTTTGGGGTTCAATCTCTCTTACCCATATCCGATTTCGCCAGGCTTGGAAAGCCCAAGGATACCGCGTACATGATCTGCCATTCATCTCACTCTGGTACCCGTGGAACGCGTACTTCGGTCTAGGCGCAAACATATTCTTAGCACTTGTGCAGGGATGGTCTAACTTTTCTCCATTTGATGCTGGTGGATTTGTTGATGCCTATATCCTGTTGCCCCTATTTTTCGTAATCTTTGCCGGATACAAGCTTATTTTCAAAACACGCTTCTGGCGGAAAGACGAAATCGATTTACAATCAGGAAGACGGCGTGATTTGGAAGAGGCAAAAGAGATGGCGGCGGGTGAGATAGGGGTATCTCAACCATGGTGGCGCCGACTTCTAAGAACTTTCTAAACAGCGCTTCATCTGCAGTATCTGTTTAAATTATTATTATAAATCCTATCTTAGACTTTCATATGAGCAGCTGTTCCAGCTGTACTAATGATGATGATTAAATTGTTTACATCTGGTTCTACACATTCAAAGTGCCTGGTATATAAGCGTGACAATGGCGTAAAAGACGTTCGGGGTATTCCTTTATAGGGCAGAGCCGAAGTTCCGCATGACATAAGAAACAGTTAAAGAGTGAAAGGATTGGCAGATAAAAGAGAATAAAGGTTTATAGGTAAAGGAGAAGGCTCCAACCGTACTAAATATGCTGTGTGCCTAGTAATAAAAATGGTATGATACATCATTATTACCCTCTACTGATGTATTTCAGCATAACCACCAACGAGTATTTCCATCACTTTTAAAGGTCTGGCCCGTCAGGGGGTTCTGGATCCGATAAGGATTCTAGCCCGGGGCAGGGAGGACAAAGAGCCATTCCTGTATGTATGCCCGCTAGTCCCGTCAGATAGGTTTGTAGGTCTCGCGCAATAACAATATCCTCACACCTCATAGGTCCCTATAGGCCCGCATCGTGACAATCACTTCATTATTCATACCTAGAATTCTCGTTTCTTTCACATAGCCCAGGTTAAGAGTGGATATACTTGGAGCCCATACCTCTCTGGACGACCGGACGCTGAGCTTCAATCCACTTTAGAAAGTGTAGGAAAGCCCCTATCCTCTCCTTAGTGAAACCAGTAAACTCCCAACCTTTATCTAAGGCCCAGTCTTAATATCAGCGACAGAGTACATGCCTTTGCCCTTGACAGTTAGACAGGTGGTCATCATGGCTTACGTATAAGCTCTTAACGCTATGTTGTATCCAGGGCTGGCAACCACTCCACGCTATTCCACACGTGGGCCACATTGTGAATCCACATCCACGCTCGTCCACTCCGCGAGACCCTTGCCTGCTTACTCATCAACTACATACGAGGCCTTGTGGATGTGGAGTGGGTGGAATAGTGTACTTACTGTGGAGTCCTCAGGTAGGCACAGGCCAAGTGTTAGTGCGTATTTTCGGTGGTGGCACTAACAGTGAGGCTGTGGAGGCTGAGGTGGCGTTCCAGAGGTCCCTCTTAGCCCCCCCTTTTGTAAGATCAGCCCCCTTATTCCAGGGCTCCAGGTAGGTGAAACGCGTATTATATTTGACGCGTCTACGGATCCGTACCCAGTTACTGATTTTATTATCGACCAATAGAAAAATTCGGCGTACGCGTTGTCGATCAGTAAATTCTAATCAGCCAACCTGCTTTAGATCAGTTTTCGCATATAAAACCTACTAATATCCCTACTATGTTGAACTTATCTCTTGCCTTATTACTGTTAAAGGTATCGAGAAGGTGAATAAGGTAAGTGGTATTATCGTCGACCTCGCTGTCGCCGTTTTTCTGCTTTCTCCACTTTCTCTTTTCGGAAGTCCGAATACTCCGCGATAACATCCACTATTCCATTGTGGCCCATACATTACACATAAAGCCATGTGGAACCACCTCACAACGACGAGATGGTGGACTTAGTATACACATTCCACATCGTCCTATGTGGACGTGGGTGGAGTGGTTGCCAGCCCTGGTTGTATCTTGCGGCAATTGTTACCAATAACTTCGTCTTTTCCTTCCATCTCCTAACATATCTTATTATTCTCGCCCTTCCTAACGATTCATCTGGAATCTCAACCTCAACGGAAGACGTAGTGCGTACCTGCATGTAGTATAAGAGGAGAGCAGCTTGGGTGGGATAAGGGGTATCATGTGACCACCCCTGTAAAGATCGACCGGTCTTAGAACAAAAGATCTACTACATGCCTAATACAACAGCTTAGTTCACGCTTTGCAAGCAACCCTATTCATTACAGCAGAATTACCTTTAAATATTTCCTGTAAAGGCATCTAGGTGCCAGTAAGAGGTAAGTAAGCTCTTGGTACACCGCCAGACTGGTATCTCTCAGCCAATCGGCGAAAGACATTCTCGGATGAGTTAGGTACCTGTATTGACATCATTTCTCTTAATAACAATGGGGATTATTTGAGAAAATTTCGCGCGACATATTTGTCTTTATTAAAACCTGGTAGACATAAGTTAAGCCACTAGCCATGTACGGAAACGAACGAGTGAAGGTAGTAATTGTTTCTGACTGTAGTAACTGACATGCTCCCGACGCGGAGCAGAAGCGTTTCAAAACAATCATCACTTCACTTGTCACCATACAATGTCAGAACTAATCATTAGTGATGACACATTCTACGTTGAGAGCCGTATTCTTCGTATATTTAAATGCCTGCTACGCCCCGGTGAGTCTTCCATTCCCGAGCATCCAACTGCATACAAGCAGACATCAACCATTTCAGAACTAGCCCTGGATATCCAGGTAGCCTTATAGCAATCGAGACAACTTCACAACACTAAAAGCCCCAAGCACAACTCCAGAGACCGTACTAAGTGGATCGCGGGCCAGGCTCTTAAAAATATTAACCAAGCGAAAAGACAGCACGACCGCCTCTAGCAAAAGAACCATGTGTGTTCAGAAACAGTCCGAGATCAGGTGCTCAGAATGCTATAAGCTCATGGATACGCTATTCCTCGACATCGATCCCTGCGAGAATGTCGGCCTTAGCACGTGTCATATGACGAACGAAGTGACAGACTGGAAGTACGAACTCTGTGAGCCGTGCGCGAAGAAAAAGGAAGAGGAAAGGAAGAAGCAGGAAGAGATCGAGGAGTGGGAAGAACTCTATCGACAGCAGGTGTGGTGAATGCCGGCCCAGTTATAGCTAGGAATTCCCTACCCGGGGGATTCAAACTATGAGCCTAGGGAGATTGTAGCATGAAGACCGAAAGCTGGGAGATGTCGGGATGACATTCGGGGAGCAGACGTTTTCGTTTTCTTAATGGAGTACTGAGTTCGGGCAGGATGTCAGTCAATTTCTAGGCTAGGTACCGACCAGATTGTAATACCAACGCTGTGCGTTATTACCATGTAACGATACTAGATGTAAATATACCCCTCAGTTTGCATATTACCGAACTGTAACTTGGAATGATATTCTCCTTTCTGCAGATGCTTGATAGGGAGTAGATGGGCAGGTAACTGCCCATAAGTATTTGTTATCTGTGAAAATCGACAAGAAGCTTTCGTCTGCACGTTTAGCTAATCCAGTGGTTATTGAATAATAGATCTTGCAGTGTTGTATGTGTTAGCTAGGAGGTAGGTAGTTGATAGGGTGCCAAGATCAATACTTTCGACAGTGATCTATTAAGGTGCAAAAGAGGTACGCTCTAGAGCGTATGGCTAGGGGTATTTTATATAGGATCGGTCGATTAGATAAGCCAAAGCCACTTAGCGTCAGGGGCTGATCCTTGTGACAAAACAGTGCCTCCAGATCTCTAAATAGAGACGAGAGGGCTGAAGGAGAAGCTAAAAGTTAAAAGAACCAGGGACAACATCAACCTTGCGGGGAGAGTAGTAATCATACTAAACATAGCAGACTTAGGTAGTGTGTCTGCCTATTCTCTTAACTTGAAGTACGGCTTCTAAAGCGTGTTCAGAGCGGATGGAAGCTGAGCTCAGTTCCGAACGTGCAGCATTAGCAATTAATACAAACATACTACGTAATATTCCAAAGTGTTGGCGTGACAATGAAGTTTAATATCATGATTGCGACTACAGAGTGCCGTGTCTGCGTGTGGAATTGCCTGCGCTCTATTACTTGACAAATGGTCGTTGCCGAATTAGGAAATGACAAGATTCCAAAGCAATGCACGATGGCCCTAGTTACCAGCGTTACAGATGCCAATCCAAATCTACTATGTGACTTGTAACTTGTAACGCTCGGGTATTGTTGCTTCATCGACTGATCCTTCAGAGGGTTTCAGTGGCCTTTGAAACTTGTTTGACGTGCTATTGGATATAGTAACCAAGGGTTGAGCCAATCATCATCAAGATAAACACGATCCCAGCTCCATGCCTGGCCCTAATACGGTTTTAGGCACAACCCCTACGATCCGTCGCTGGGGCTCATTAAATGATCAATTTGCTAGCCTAGATCTACTCGTTGTCAACATCCGTTTCCTAAAATGGAAGTCTGGATTCCAACCCTCGATACACGGAGCTAAGGGGCCTAGTCAAGAACAACTGCAGTCGTACGGCGGCCATCGCTCCTATGGTCAATGAGAAATGTATATAACCAAGGTGTCTAGCTACTATCGTAATGAGAATACTATTAGGTTCTGACAGAAACAAGCCTCTTGCTAATATCAACATCTTGTTCTCGTAATCGTAGTCCCGCAGGTCCCGGGCTAATCCTTAGTCAAGTCAAATCTCCTTATAGCCTCCTTATACAATCGCCAATTTCATCATGAAGACGAACGTCCTCGCGGTTTTGATGCTGGCCGAAGGCATTGCAGGCCATGCCATCAAGAGACACCAGCCAGCCTCCGACTGCAAAGCCACCGGAAAGGCCGTATACCTTCTCACGAACGATGCAGTCAACTCAGTCGTCGCTTTACCTATCAAGGACGACGGCACACTCACGGCTGGCACCGTCACACCATCCGGCGGTAAAGGCTCCAACTCAATAGACGGTGCCACCATGAAGCCGGCAGGACCAGACGCACTCGTTAGCCAGTCGGCGCTCACCATAGCTGGAAACGTGAGTCAACTTGTGTAATACCTTTTGATAAATAACAAAGCTGACCAAGAGCAGTACGTATTCGCCGTGAACGCCGGAAGCAACTCTCTGAGCATGCTATCCATCAGTAAAAACGACCCGACCAAGTTAACACCAGTCGGCAAGCCCGCCGCCGTCCCCGCGGAGTTTCCGAACACCGTGGCGGCATCGGCCAAGAACAATCTCGCCTGTGTTGCGGCGACCGGCAAGGTTGCCGGCATAACCTGCGCTTCCTTCTCGAAGAACGGCCTCGGGGCCATGGACACCCTGCGAACCATCGATCTCGGACAGTCGACTCCGCCCGTCGGTCCGACGAACACGGTGTCGCACGCCTTCTTCTCCGAGGACGAGTCCACCCTCTTCACCATGGTCAAGGGCGATCCGGCGGTGAACAAGACCGGTTTCGTGTCCATGCTGCCTATCGAGCAGAAGAAGTCGTGCAGCGGCGCTGAGGTGTCTGCGGCTGCCACCGAGGACGCTCGTATGTCGCCTAGCGGCACTGCTGTCCTGTTCGGATCCCAGGTTATCCCTGGAACGAACAACATCTTCGCCACCGACGCGTCTTTCGGAGCTGCAGTACTGTCTGTCGACGCAAAGACTGGACAAGCGACTGTCGTCGGCAAGGGCGCTATCGAGAACCAGAAGGCGACATGCTGGGCTGGACTTGTCCCTAGCACCGGAAGCGTTTTCGTAACGGACGTTGGCGTGCCTCACCTTGTTGAGATGAGCTCGAAGGATGCAAGCATTATCTCAGAGATTGATCTGTCCTCTGGCGGAGACCCGGGTTTCATCGACTTGAAAGCAGCTGGTGCCTTCCTCTACGTCCTCTCTCCCGGTAATGGAACTACCGATGCTGCTATCGTCGTGATGGATGTCTCTGGTGGGCAGGGTCAGGCAAAGGCCATTCAGAGATTCAGTCTCGAAGGCATGGCTGGATCAAACGCTCAGGGGATAGCAATCCTCAGTTAAAATTGTCGTTGAAGTTTTCAGTTCTATAAATATTTAATAGTTTCATGTCAATAGAATTAACTTTGATTTAAAGAGGTGTGTTGATAAGTGATGCGCATTGAAAAGTCAGTACAAACTGTGTCGCTTCATACTAAGAGATCCAGATTATGCTGCCGATTAAATGCATAGTCTTTCCATGTTATCTTAACAACACCTCTACTACCCGAATCTCAGCTGAGAGGTCACTCTACTATCACGTTGATCATACTTCGTATCTGGGCCGGCGACGTCGCGCCCATCAATAAGTGCACCTTCGCAAATCACTTAAGCTGCTTCAGTAGTCGCTACACCGTAGTCGTCTAATCTACGACGTAAACTTGGGCCCCTTCTCTGTACAAGGCCTCCCTGCGGTCAGATCTCGCATTAATGATCGTGGTAAGCAATTTCTACTCTACTACCTAGGTAGGCTACCCGTCTTGCGGAAATTTCGCGCCTCCCTGTCTCCTAATCTCGTCTAGGATCCCAAGGACTCTGAGAGTCTCAGCCCACGGCATGATATCATTTTGGACCCTTCCCGCAGCAATATCTAATGCAACTGCGTCTGCTTCCCAGTAAAATCCCCTTCCTGGTCTCTCAAACTCGTACTTCTTTGAACCCCCGTTCTTCGAAGAGTAGACCGTGAAAAATTCAGGCGCAGAAGTAAATCCTTCGATGTCCACATATCCCTCACTTCCTTCTATGGTGCAGAACACGGACTTCGTTTTAGCAGCGGATGAACTCGACACGATGGACTGACCCCCATCCGGATAGAGTAACACAGCAGAGGTCGCAATATCAACACCTTCATATAAGGTCTGCTTCGCAGCAATCTCGGGCGTCTGTCCCTTCTCGCCTATACCTGCATCCAAGCTCAGCAGTCCCCATGTCAGACTGTAGATGCCTATATCGAGCAGACTTCCTGCACCCAGCGCTGGATCCCTCAGCCGCGATTCGGGGCCCAAAGACGGGATGTTCTGCACTAGAGAAAAATCGCAGAAGACACGCTGGATATCCCCAATTACCTTGTCCTTGTGTAGAAAAGGCAGAAGAGTCCGTGTCAGAGGGTAGAAGCGCGTCCACATTGCCTCCATGACGAACACTCCTCTCGCCTTCGCCGCCTCGAAGACCTCTTTCGCCTCCTTGGTGTTGAGCGTGAAGGGCTTCTCGCATAAAACGTTTTTGCCGGCATTGATCGCGTCAAGGCAGTTTTTCTTGTGGAATGCGTGTGGGGTTCCGATGTAGACGACATCTACATTTGGATCCGCGTACACTTCTTCATAGCTGCCGTAGACAGTCGGGGAGTGCCCGGTAAGATATTCTTCGACGAAAGCGGCCCCTTTATCAAACGATGACGACCCTATCGCCTGGATGATATGCTTCGCCCTTGCATCTTCGCGATCAAGTACGAGGTCTTGGACAAACCAAGATGAGATGAGCCCAGAAGCAACAATGCCCCAGCGCAAGGTTGGAATTTCTTCGGACATGTTTGATCCTATTTAAAATATTTCGGACAAACGCAGACTTCTAATAGGAGCTTTCTAAATATTACAATAAAGACTATGTCATGAGATGATTCTTTCAAAGCACGCGCCGGGAGACGGTTCAGTCCTTCCGGATTCCAGTTTGGGGAAGTATTTGGTCACCTCCGCAAGATATGCCAAATCCTCGCCAATCACTGGCTGCGCAGGGTATCGTGGAGAGTGTGGGGAATTATTATTAGTGACAACTAACATCTGATACACCCCTTAATGAACATGACAGGGGTTCCATCACGGGCGAAGCTATATGGCTATATGGTCCCCACGACAACCGAGAGGCCGTATCAGGGGTACAGTATTGATCTTTTGAGATCGCATTTGACGTCTATTGAAGATCAAATTCTTGACTGATTTATTAAATTCCTTTGGGTAGACGCACTCATACGATATATCGCAAGCTTCAACGTTGTATTGAGACCTATCATAATAGGTTGTATGCTACTAATATCACCTACGTAAGACTTGGCCTGATTTAGGTTAAGGCAACCGGAACTCAGGTCCTAAGAGAGAAATATAAGTCATTGCCGCTGTTTATATCGGACTATCAGTGATATTGATTTCTAAGCTACCTCTTCGATCGCATGCTTTTAACAGACGCTTGCCCGTCTCGGTCCGTCTAAATGTGATAGAAGCCAGTGGTTTCTAAGGAAAGCTCTTAACCACATAATGCTACAATGTCCCATAACTGAAGTCTTTATCTATGTCCCGACTCTCAGCAAAACTACCTAGATAACTTAGTAATAGCAACATTGAACCACTTCGAGTAAGGTTGTCCTAGGTAAAACTTCCCAACAGTGTCCCTTTGGGATACTGCATAGGAGTCCTCTCAATAGCAATACGCATCTGGCCCAGATCTCTAGAGCAATCGATGTCCACATTCGCAAATTCTTATAATGCTCCCGAATTCCAATCCGCTAGAGGTGTATAAGTTGCTCAAATGGGTCAATCGATTCTTCACCGAGCCCTTCGAGCTTCTGCTCCAACATCTTCTTATCGCAGAGTACGATGGTCGAATTCCATTTTTCAAACACTTCGCGTCCCGGACGAAGGATCACATCAGCTAGAGGACTATTAGGCGTCATTCTTTGATCACGGGTGGAATTGTCGTCATCCTTGAACCAATACAAGTGATAGCATGTCTCAACTCCACTGAATATATCTCTGGAGTACCGATGTCTGTTTTTCTTTACCAGATGGGGGATTTCAGGCGAAGGGGTGTATTTCCGGGCGGCGCGCACAATCTCCACTTGAATACTTGCATTAGCAAATGCTCATTATGCCACAGAGGAGCGAACCTGAAAGGTTAAGTGTTATGAGCCAAGGGTCGGGAGAGCTCTAACAACTCTGAAAAGGCCGATCTGAAAAGATGGACTGGAACCTGCAAATTGACTTACTAATGTTCTTCATAGATCCGCGTTCGCCGTGGAAGAAGTATCGCGTCATGCATTTTGGGATAATTTCGCCTGTCTGGTCAAGAGCGTCGCAGTCTCGTCGAATAATGCCTGTAACAACGAAGATATCATGATCAGGGCTAAGAAAAAGATGACCACAGTGCCCTCCGCCGAATTGGGATAGAAGAGAGACATCACTTTCATCGCTTGCACTATCGCCGGCATCTGGATTGAGAGGGTCGAGCTCGTCGAAGAGGTTCTTTTCTGAGAATGTAGCCTCCTGATAGTTCCAGAAGACAGGGAGCTTGAGAGGGTAGAGATCCTTGAAGACTGTATATGTTAAGGAGGTGACCCAGAAGACTGAGGATGTTAGATGACGAGAAGGGATAATCTGTCGAGCCCACGCGCAATAGATTACGAGCCGATTCTTGTTGGCATCAAGAATAAAGAATCGCCAAATTCTCATCTGAACCTCCCTCGGGAGCTTAGGGAAAGGGTGGAAGTTGGTCAAGGGCGCCTTTTTCGGCGCTTTTTGGGGCGCCATAGCTTATTGGGACAAGGAAAGGATAACGACAGACAAGATGTGATTAGGGATAGTGAAGTGAAGTTGAAGGGGAAAGGATTGAAAGCTTCTACGTCTGGGCAGTTGGACTGACATGTGGGTTGGGTGCCTTCCAGTTGACTTCATGGTGCCTACCTCCTACCAGGTAGGTACCTCGCAGTTTGGCAGGTAGTCGTCAAGGACTTATCCATAAGTACCTGCAACTTCCACTTCCACTTCACTTCTACCTCCACCATCATGTCGTGAATCGTCAGGCACGACTGCTTGATGGAGACACCTAGGTAGGTACATAAAAGTATGTACATATCAAGATGTTACGCATATATCAAGGATCGTATGATACGCGTAAATTACTATTGGTAATGCGGGGCAAATCATTATGAGTGGCCCGTGCATAGTGACCCACCCTGCGAGGCTGCAATAATTTTTTGAAGCTTCGAAAGCTCCCAGTTCCAACCTAATACACGGTCAACAAAGTCAAGGTCACGGGCAGTTATTTAAGAAGGGCAGCTCAACAACCCTTACAACTCCCATAACCCCGATCCGGAATCTTCCATAAATACCAAGTAACCTATCCCATACGAACGCAGCACCCTAGCCGTCAATATGTCCTTCGGAGGCCAGACCCCCACCATTATCGTCCTGAAAGAGGGTGAGTAGCTACCCCTAGGTCTCGGAATGAAGAATTATAGCTGATCTCTGCCGTAGGAACCGATACTTCTCAAGGGAAAGGTCAGATCATATCTAATATCAATGCATGTCAGGCCGTTCAAGCAACCATCAAGTCGACCTTGGGCCCCTACGGCGGTGACTTGTTGATGGTAGACGAGAACGGCAGGCAGACCATTACCAACGATGGCGCAACAGTAATGAAGGTCAGAACCACTTGAAGACCTTTTATGAAGCCTTATGAAGCTAAGACTACCTTACAGTTACTCGATATCGTACATCCCGCCGCCCGAATCCTAGTCGACATCGCGAGATCGCAAGACGCCGAGGTTGGAGACGGAACAACATCCGTTGTAGTCCTGGCCGGTGAGATCCTCAAGGAAGTCCGAGAACATGTCGAACAAGGTGTCAGCTCCCAGATCATCATCAAGGGTCTACGGAGAGCGTCGACCATGGCCGTTAACAAGATCAAGGAGATCGCTGTCAGAACAGATGAGTCTAACAGACGGGAAACCTTGGTGAAACTCGCGGGAACTGCCATGACGAGCAAGCTGATCAAGAGAGACACGCCGTTCTTTACACAGAGTTTGTTCATCTATGGTCATATACCGTATATATTAGGGCTAACAATATGCAGTGGTGGTGGACGCCGTCCTCTCTTTAGATCAAGACGACTTAAACGAAAAACTCATTGGTATCAAGAAGATCCCCGGTGGCTCCCTCACCGACTCCCTCTTCGTCAATGGCGTGGCCTTCAAGAAGACATTCTCGTATGCCGGTTTCGAACAACAACCCAAATCCTTCAATAAACCCAAGATCGTCTGCCTAAATGTCGAGCTCGAGTTGAAAGCCGAGAAGGATAACGCCGAAGTTCGAGTCGAGCAGGTTTCCGAATACCAGGCGATTGTCGACGCCGAGTGGCAAATCATCTACAAGAAGCTAGAAGCTGTTTATACGACAGGTGCTAAGGTGGTACTCTCTAAGCTACCTATTGGAGATTTGGCCACACAGTACTTCGCTGATCGCGATGTATTCTGTGCCGGCCGTGTCGCGTCCGAAGACATGGAACGCGTCGTCCAAGCGACTGGCGCCACTATACAATCCACCTGCTCCGATATCCAACCGCACCACCTTGGTACCTGCGGCTCCTTCGACGAACGCCAGATCGGCGGCGAGCGCTTCAACTTTTTCGAGGATTGCCCCGAAGCCAAGACGTGCACACTCGTCCTCCGCGGTGGCGCTGAGCAGTTCATTGCCGAGGTCGAGCGCTCTCTACACGATGCCATCATGATTGTCAAGCGCGCCATCAAGAACCACATGATCGTCGGCGGTGGCGGCGCATGCGAAATGGAGATCTCGGCCTACCTACACCGCTTCGCTGACAAGAACATCCCGCACAAGCAGCAGGGCGTCATCAAATCGTTTGCCAAGGCTCTCGAAGTTATCCCTCGCCAGCTGTGCGACAACGCTGGCTTCGACGCCACCGACATCTTGAATAGACTGCGCGTGGAGCATCGCAGGGGCCACGTCTGGGCCGGTGTCGACTTTGCCAATGAAGGTGTTGCAGACATGATGGAACGCTTCGTCTGGGAGCCAGCTCTAGTCAAGATTAATGCTATACAAGCAGCAACGGAAGCCAGCTGCTTGATTCTAGGCGTCGACGAGACGATCCAAAATGAGGAGAGCGCGCAGCCGCAGGCGCCGGGCCAGCCGCTACCCCCAGGAGCGGCTCAGAGGGCGTTAAGAGGACGCGGAAGAGGTATGCCCCGACGGTGAAGATAATACAGGGATATGCTGAATAAAGGGGTTCGCATCATGGTGTATGATACCTAAAAGGCTACGCGTGGCTACTAAATTTCAGGTATGGCGTGCGAGATATAGATGACATGAAGAGAAAAAACCTGTTTAATATTGAATTAATGCCGAACATTGCAAGTGATCCGAATGCTTTCTACTGGGAACTCAATGGTCTCCTGGTCAGTGAGTTAAGCACTTACCTATAAATGCAATGCTCCTCGAGGTCGAATTTGCACTTCCCAGAGACTTTGAATCTTTAGGAGACCAGAATCCATCGCTGCGCCAGTGACTTCATTCAACTTGGTCAGATAAACTAGTGGCTTGAACGTCGGAGGTATATACCTCGAGCCTCTAGATGGATGCCTTTTCTCTTATAACTTCTTGCTAATAAGCCTTCAACGTTAGAATGAAGTATTCCTACTTCCAATTTCCCCGTATTTACCTAGTACAGTATATTAAAGTGACGAATCCAAGATCCGGCAAGCGAGTCTCCTTGACGAGATGTTCATACTTTGATCCCATCCGTGGCCTTTGCCAACGACAATCCTCTCCACCAACCTACAACCCATGACGACGTTTCCCCTATCCAACTTGATGTCTACGATTCCTGCATTTTCAATACCTGATGGATTTTCCCTCTCGGTGCCTTATCATGAAGCCAAACCCAAAGCAGGTTCTACGACTACGTCCCATGTACCTGGGAATGTTCTCGCGAGTTTTCCTACATTAAGGCATCAATAAACACTGCCCAGCAGTATATATTGATCCCACCTAGTTTGTAGCCTCGTAACTGCAACTGACCGAATCCAGCTATATACCTCTCTGCCGTTACATTGCCGATATTACTCAGCTAGCCGTGACCAAGGCCCTGGTACTCGGTGCTAGCGTATCGTCGTGGCCATGCGTGTGTGGTTGCGCCGGCAGTCGCGCCGCAATCTGATAGGTACCAGGGAGTCTATAGTCAGAGTTGCGTAAGCACTAGCTACCCCTAGGTGGCAGCATGATAGAATTGGAAAGGGGCTCGCCATTGAGGGGTCGGATGGTATGAGGAACTAAGGCTCTTACGGACCTGCTATTTTCAGAATAGGTAGATACATGCATGTGGATGATAAGAGCTAGACACCATGGAATGATAAGTTTCCGCCTAGTAATGGCTCTGGGGTAAGTGTCATGTCATCGTCTGTCAAACTCGGAGGTAGAGCGGACAGTGTAGTAGAAAGCAATGGATGTTTTAGACCTCTTATTGGGCTTTAAGATGAAGACTTGATAGGGGCAGTACAGACAGCCTTGGATAATCTCAATGTAAACCCGAGGATCAGCTTGCAGCAAAACAATGGAGGATTAGGCTTCATCTGTGCCTCAGGAATTCGGCAGGTAAGTTGATCCTAGGTATCCATATCCTTCTCTAGGTAGTCCAATGCCCTGGTTTGCGTTACACATCGAGTGCTTTCCCGAGCATGAAATAGAAACCCTTGCGAGTATAGCTTATCCATTATTTCATAATCCCTTCAGAACCCAGCTTGACACATTCATCTACTTCACCGCTCAGCTTACAATACCAATCATTAAGCTTTTCTAAGCAAGAGGCAGCGGTGTGACGATATCATGAGCGAAGTGGGAAATTCTTCTTCTCCTTAATGACAGTTTGAGCCATTTCTTTACGTCTGCCTAGAGGCAGTGTTGTCAGGATACCTGACCTGATACCTGACCTGTCAGGATGGGGCCTAGACAGGAGACAAAGGGGGTCTTTGTATGTATACCCCGGGGTCTCCCTCAGATAGGTTGTAGTCCCTCGAGGAACAACACAGTTCATACCCCCTATTTGGTCCGCATCGTGACAAGTGTAAACATTACTCCACTAACATCTCTGATGTATACAGTGGCTTTGCGATTCCATGTTCTCCATGAGCTTGGGTATAAGAACAATTCAAAGTCGCAATATAGTCCTATAACGACCTATACACCTACATACCAGTTAGAGACACTAATACATGTTATGTCCGGGAGTGCTCAGGCACCAGCTGGGCACTATTGGGCGTCGTTGAAATTATATCGGAGGACTGAGAGGCTGTAGCTTAGAACCATTTCAGATCCTGTATGTAGGTAGGCTAGGTAGTGAGTGCAAAGAGGAGCTAGGTCAAGCAAAATATATGTAATAAATGGGATTCAAGTCGGCCAGCTAGCTCGACGGGAAGCAGTGCAGTCGAACCAGTGCCGTCACAACTTATCTCTTCTCTACCGTTGCACTGCTAAGTTGACAGTAGAGGCAAATGTAAATGGGGAATAAATATTGACGCTACCGCCAAGAGGTGGACGGGGAAATAGGATCGATGATCTCCAGGGATGAAAAGGGCTATAGGATGGTTCGGGTCATGAAGTGGATTCTTTAGAAATCAATAGAGTCGTAATCCTCTCGCAGTCTTATCATGTGAACTCCTCACACGCCTGTAGTTGTCCCAAGCTCCTTTCCTTGGGCCCCTGCTTGAGGCTCAGCATTGCCGCAACTTTAACCAGAATCTCGGGCAATAGAGCGGTGAGCCGCTTTTACAAAGTAATGGATGGATATACATAAGTCACCCCAGTTCCAACCTGCCGGTATGCTCAAATACGGCACCAATGATCGTCGCCAGCTTAACTGAATCAGTCGCACGTGGTTACATTGGGCCTTTTTCACCATCGAACTGAAAGTGTCCTTTTCAGCTCTCTACTAGGATTCGAACTCGCAGGATCGCGTTAGCCGCACAAGTATTTCCAGGGTTGCACTCTATAACGTAGATAGCCGGCTTGGCAGTAAGAATGAAAACCACCATGAGCCATCCATGGGCTCTAGATTGCGGGCTTAGCAACGGACTTTTGCAGGCTTGCAGGTGTTTACCATGATAAGAAGGTCATCTTCATCGAGAACGATTAACCCACGATGTTTGTTCTCCAAAGCGCTTCCCCAGCCCCCTTACTCCAGTAGCTCTTCACCCCGCCCGATCTCCATGCGGATTATAAGAGACTGGAGGTGCCCGAAAATTCCTCGATACCTATTCCGTCGTGGGAGCGGATGTTTGACCTCTTCAAGTCTTCCTTTCCAGTGTATGAACCAATTGGAGTGTTTTGCTGGAGCCAGGGGACGTAGACCAGTTTATCCTATCTCCAATATGCATGCAATGATTGCGTTGTGTCTTTCCGATAATTCAAAATATCATTAATTTTCTTTACTACACAACCCCAAAATGCTACACGCGAGTCATGTCGGCAGGTATAGATTAGGTACCTAGGAGGTATTAATCAAGTAGATCGCCACCGCCGGAATTGTCACAATCCGGTATTACAATATCTGCATGAGTCGGAGAACCATAGCGAATAAGAAATGGTCCACCAATGAGAATAATGTCCCTCAATCTGTCCTTCATCCACCGTGTTGTATTGGACGTCATGCTTGCATTCAATGGAATTGTGACGAAGAATAAACGTATCTCCTACATGTTCAACATAGCATTGGCACGCCCTTACTTCATGCCATAAATCCACGAGGTAGTATTAAAGCGGCCTGCAAGACGACGTCGAACCACTTCTGAATTAAAAAGACAGGCATGAAATTACTCGCATTGAGCCAGGACCCTCGGCCGAACTCACACATCCAAGTGCTGAGTTGTGTAT
This sequence comes from Hypoxylon crocopeplum, assembly GCA_022578875.1. Classification (NCBI taxonomy): domain Eukaryota; kingdom Fungi; phylum Ascomycota; class Sordariomycetes; order Xylariales; family Hypoxylaceae; genus Hypoxylon; species Hypoxylon crocopeplum. Next base: position 88,046 of record MU399620.1, on the reverse strand, counting down.
GTAAATGGTGTCGTTAGGCTTTCCTTTTTGGCGCTAGAGGACGTGTTCGAATGGGAAGAATCCATCATTATAGCGGTGAAGGACCGACGTAAACACCTCCGACTACGATGCCTCCGCAGCGTTGTCCAATGGCAATGAAGCCCCGATCTGAGCTTCTGGCATCGGAGACGATCGAACATTTATATCATCACCCTGATCGGCTTTGAGATGGCTCGGAAAACTCGGAAGTATCGTCGAGGAGTTCTTGACCCGGCACGCTGGTTGAGCACTGTTCGACATGATCGCCATCGGAACCGAGGTGTGGGTAGCAGTTCGAGTGGGCCAATGGCCTGGGGTCTTCGTAGGGGGCGGGCAAGGGGTTTGCTTGGTTTACACGTGTCACACTCGAACCCAGGGCGTGGATAAAGCTAGTAATGGCTGCATTCGAAACGGACCTTCATTTGACAAAGCCCATGCATCATCTTCACGGCCCACCGGGTGTATCCGCCGGACGTGTATCAGCCATAGAAGATCCATAGAAGAACATGTGGCTGCGGGGTGATCATTCCGTATTAGACCCTGAATACGACCTTGCTGACTGTCTTGGTTCTGCAACGAATCTAGCCATCGGCCTTTAAACATCAAGATTTCGAAGAGACACTTTCAGCCACTAGGGTTCTGGCAGAAACCCGCAGGTTCGGTAACGTGGACTAGTCAGAACGGAGAATTTGCATTACTTGATTCTTTCCGATGCTCTTCACTGCTAACCCCGAATCGTGGTGGCATGCAGAACGATAACACCTCCCATGCCGGCTTGGCTGACAAATGCCTCCTGCAAATGCGAAATACGTACGCATATCAAAGACAATGAATGACCGGGATTTGCCATATGTCGACCGTGATAAACTACCTAGTTGAGCTAGCTTGCCAGTATTCCCTCCTACCTTACGTAGTATGAGTCCCTGTAACATTAACTGAAGAAGGATGAATCCTCCATGCAAATATGTAGTTTTGTGGGTACGTGGTTTTGCTTATGTCGTGACCCCTGACAATGTCTACCGGCGCATTTCAAGATTTCTTTTTTTCCTCTCCGGTACCACGTTCCGGCACTCTGTCAAAAAATGCTTTGCATCGCAGCAATCCAATGAGAACGTCTGCCCTTCGTCTCTGAACTATATTACCGGGAGACGGGGTACTTGACTATCCCGCGAAGGCGAGCTCAACTCCGGTGGCTGATGAACCGTGAAACCAGGACAGCTGAGCGAAATATTTCTATTCATATATCTTTAGTCGGGGTGGTTCCTGCAGTGTTTTAACTATTGCCGGAGGATTCGTCTGAACTCAACATCTATCGTATGATAGTTCCTCAAAATAGCACCATGGATATTCAAATCTGCTTTGGTCTCGCCTTGGTCGAGTCTGTCCTTGCGTATGCCCTGAGTCCAACTCACGAGATAGTCTCATACCTACCAAGAAGCCATACTCTTCTCTTCCTAGTCCTTTTTAGCTCGCAATGGGCCTTAGTTAAGATCTACCGTGTCTTCATCTATCCGGCGTTCTTTTCCCCTTTGAGGACCATACCAGGACCTAAGGTTCAGACAAGCCAAATCAACGGTGCCAACTATCACAACTAATATGTTTTCAGGATAATCATTTCTTCTTTGGTCAACTTGTACACCTATACCGAGCCGTAACGCCAATTGAGCAGTATATGCGCTGGTCTTCGACATGGCCCGACTCCCCATTCATCCGCTACCCCATCCTCGCCAACAAGGAAATCCTCCTGATCAACACCGTCGAGGCGCACAAGCAGATACTGCAGACCAAGTGTTATGATTTCGTCAAACCAAAGTTCTTGGAGAGATTGCTTGGAGAGATCGTGGGCACGGGTCTCCTATTTGCCGAGAGCCATGAACACAAGAGGCAACGCAAGATGATTCTAAGTATGTTTGTGCTTTCTATCCGCTTTCTCACGTTATCTGCCACAACCGTTGCTAACGTAGGGTATTAAGATGTCTTCTCTGTCCCCAACATGAAAAAGCTCCTTCCTGTCTTCCAGCAAAAGGCTGAAGAGATGACGTCTTACATCCAGCGTCAGCTCAAAGAGAACTCGACATGTAACATCGAAGGTGTGTAACTCCTTATGTCATGGTGCGGAATACAACCACTCATTGAACAGTGCAATCGATCTACACCAAAGCGACTTTAGATGCCATCGGCGTTGCAGCATTGGGCGTCGAGCTGGAAAACCTAAGATCGGAAGAATTAAAGATGGACTTCTTAGAATGCTATTTCCGCATGCTCGCACAGCCGCCTCTAAGTGCGTTAATTAGCTTTATCCACGTCCACATACCGATACGCAAGATCATTCCTATCGAGGCCAACTGGGGCTTCATCCGGGCCATGCGTGGGGTCCATAGCATGCTAGACCAATGCATATCACAGCGTATTCGGGATGTCCAGTCAACGGATCGAGAGAAAGTGGGCGGAACTGAGTCGAGAGACTTACTCACGTACATGATCGAAGAACGAGAAGCCCAATCCGAGGATCTCACCATTGGGGAAATTCGCGGTCATGTAAGCCTCAAATCACCTGATGATATCAATGAGAGTAATACTAATACCCATCCAGTTACAAAACTTCCTTTCTGCCGGTATGTACCTAATTTAGCTTCCTACTGTTACTCGGATTATTTTTCGATTATAGCTGTATTCGACAGCATCCCAACTTATTCTAACTACTACTCAGGCCACGAAACGACTTCTGGCGCCTTAACGTGGGCTTCTTACGTCTTAGCCACAAATCCCGACATCCAGGATAAACTAAGGGATGAAGTCATACAGAGCCTAGGAACGATCGGGCTGCCTAGTTACGCTGATATCGAAGGCCTCCACTACATGAAGATCTTCCTGCAAGAAATACTGCGAGTGTATAGCCCTGGTTCGTAACTCCTTTTTCTTCACCTCTCATGATTCTATTCGTACAATCGATCTTCGATAATTCCGCTTATTCTGACACTCACCATCATAGCACCCGCCACATGGAGAGAAGCAGCAAAAGACGTGGTCATCTGCGGACAGTTCCTACCGAAAGGCACACAACTCGTGCTCAGCCCTCCGGTGACGAACCTGTCGCCGCGGATATGGGGGCCCGACGCGCTGGAATTCAAGCCCGAACGGTGGGACTCGCTAAGCGGCGACGGCGCCACTCCGTACGGCATCGAGACGTTTGGCAACGGGCCCCGCATATGCATCGGCAAGAGCTACTCGCTGCTGGCCTTCAAGACCATGATGATCGAGCTGATCCGGAATTTCCGCTTCACGCGGAGCCCGGACCTCGAAGCGTTGGGCGATAAACCGATGCCTGTCCAGAACCCGGCGGTGACGTGGCGGCCGAAGGGGGGTATGACGGTGCATCTTGAGAAGATCCAGTGGTCTTAGGGGGTGGTTGGCTTGTTAGACGTTGTGTATGATGACATGACATTTATACTACGTTAGGAGGTAATCTAGTAATACAACAGTGATGATTGAACTCCGGTTGATTCCATGTTAAGCCTATATTCGTCCCTTCTGAGTACCCAAGACATATTATTCCGCGGCCAGCTTATTGCCCATTATAAGACAGACAGTTGGTAGAGTCTAGACCAATATTGTAAAATATCATGAGGAAAATCTCGGTCTTATTCCCCGTTTTCCATCTCCCAGTACACTCAGGAGGTAATTATAATACATGATGTTGGACGTGCCAGTAAATACACGTCTCTTACGTGATATTCCCCAGATGTCGTGTCCATCCCTGCGGTAGGTAAGGAGATACTTAGCTTCCCGGGGCAGCTGCCGGGATATTTCTAGAACACAAGGGAGAAGTTTCAGCAGCGGGGATAGGGTCAACCCCTGAGTCTCAACTGTTACTAATTTCAGTTCAATATGGGGTATAACCTAAATCTAACTTCGTTCTAGGTTATAGGGTCTGCTTAGCTAAGTGACACACCATAAGTGTATGGTTCGATCTAATGGTTTGGTAGTCATGATCTGAGTTTGGTATGAAGCATAAAAGTACCCCTTATTCCCGGACTTACTCCCGTCATATAAGTGGAAGCTTAAGTAAGCACAATCTAAACCGGACAAGAGACAGTCTTCCGAACTTCTACCGTTCTTCTACTTGTACCCCGTACCGCCCGTGTCGCGTTCCAAAATATTCACATCTACGCATTTCCCCTCCCGACGCACAGTTCACCATCCCGTCGACAACCCTTTCAGAACCCCTGGCCACCCTCCAACAAGCCGTCGAGAGGGGTCACGCACTTAGCTGTGTGGCTACGGTACGGTAACACAGCATTGAGTGGCTGTTACTCCCTGCCAGCCGGGTATTCTATTGGTAAGATTGCCATCATCAACTTATTACTCAATTGTTGTGGTTCGAGAAGGAAACAGAAATGTTATACTTAGCGGCTGTTAATTTAAGTGTTGCGAAAAGAGAAAAGAGAGAAGAGAAAAGAGAAAGGAGAAAAAGAATGAAAGGCAGTGTGACGTGTTTAATAAGTACGTATTGTTGATAGGTAACATGTCTAGGTTAGGTGACGCTATTCCCGAAAACTACACGCCGTCGCGGGCGAGGGAGCAAGATGCCGGCAATTATGGATGACCCGTCCAGTCCGACCATCTACCGTGTCGTCGGCCAGCCCCCTTTTCCGGACCCCAACAAACCGGAACTGCCACCGGATGTCCTCCCCCGTCAGGTAACCCTACGAGATCGCCAGACCATTGCGACCGTTGTCCCGTTCGCTTCTCGTGATCAGGTGCCCGCCTCCCTGCTAGCCTACCTCTCGGATCAGTTCGCTAAGGAAATCGAGGGCGGCGACACCTACCCCATGGTAGATCCCATGCCCCTCGAGAAATTCTCTGCCTACTGGTTACAGAACTTCGCCGGCATCATGCTGCTCGGTCAGATCGAGAGCGCCGCTGACGTCGTCGAGGGGAAAGACTGGGCGCGGGAATGTCTCGGTAGCTTCTACATCAAACCAAACTACCCCGGCCGGAGCAGCCACGTCTGCAATGGCGGGTTTCTAGTCACGGACGCGTCCCGTAACCGCGGTGTCGGACGGCTGATGGGTGAGAGCTACCTGGACTGGGCGCCGAAGCTTGGCTACACGTACTCGGTCTTCAACCTCGTGTACGAGACGAACGTGGCCTCGTGCAAGATCTGGGACGCGCTCGGCTTTAAGCGTATCGGACGCGTCAAGGGCTGCGGCAGCCTCAAATCATATCCGGACCGGCTGATCGACGCCATCATTTACGGGCGGGACCTAGGGCCCGGTGCCGGCGAGGGCAACGGCGAGCCCCTTCTCGTGAGTGAAGAGCGTTTCGACAAGATCAAATTCTACCTCAAGTACGGGCGCTACCCGAATGGATCTGACCGCGCCGAGAAAAGTAGGCTCCGGAGTGCCGCCACGCACTATAAGCTACTCGACAACGACGTGCTCATGCTCAAGGACAAGGAGGTCATCAGCGACCCGGTCCGCCAGATGGATATCTCGCGCCGCCTCCACGAAGTCGGCAGCCACGCCGGCATCAACAAGACCACGGCTACCATCGCTGAGAAGTACCACTGGAGCCGCATCAAGGAGACGGTCTCGGATGTAATTAGGACTTGTGACCAATGCAAGGAAGCGGGCAAGACCCCTTCTATTCAGAATCCAGCTAATTCCAAACGGCTTAACGTGAACGCCCACTACACCGCTGCAGACATGAACCCTATGCTGTCGAGAATGTCCCCTGGGCCAGTTCCCGGACCCGGGAGTGTCGATACGACCGGCAGGGTCCTCGAGCTGCAGGGGCCCGCGCATGGTGACCTTCCACCTCTAGTTGGCCCTTCAAACCCGTACGCCCATCCTAGTGACATCACATCTTTGCTGAACCCGCCTATGCAGACGCATTCGGACGTTGGCCTGCCGCCCCATCATCATCATCATCATCAACCCATCCTACAGAATCAGCTCCACCACGATTCTGCGGCGACCCTTGCCTCTCTGCACGAAGCGGTGGATATGTACCATCCCATAGATCCGCAGATTATATCCCAAGCTGCGCACCACCAGCCAGTAGCCCAACACCATCTTCCCCATGCCTTTAGCTCCTTCCACCCTAGTGACTCGGTGACGCACTCCAGCCCACATCCCTCACACACCTCGCTACCGGGACATGAGCCTTACAGCCCCCACGAAACCCATACCATCATGCACACTTCAGTCCCTCTATCTAGCCACGAGCACTACCAACCCCCGCACCATCACGTTCATCATCACTCGGGACCGCCTCACCACGAACCAGATTCCTTCCAGGCTCTCCTCCACGACGTCGACGACAGCGACGATCCTCACCGCTCCATGTCCGACCCGCATCTCCACGACCACCATCACCATCACCATCCGCACGATCAGCTCGACGGCCACGTAGACCATCTTCCCAACGACGACGACGACCAAGATGCTGTAGACCGCGACTTGGACATGCTGATCGCGCACGGCAGCTCCGACTCGGAGATGGACATCGACGACGTCGTGATGCACGACCACAACCACGAACATGACCATGACCATGACCCTGATGGTGTAGCTGGGCGGGGAGTCGACGGGACTGTCGGTGACGAAGAAGCTGCCGTGAACGCCGTCGCTGAGGCGGGTATGATAGAAGACGGTGGAGGAGGGGATGCAGGGAGTAATAGTAATGCGGCGGCGAAGCGGAGTAGTATCTACAACGTCGTTTTCAAAACATGACGTTGCTGCTGCTGCTACCGCCTAACCGGCTTGCGACTTTACATGATCGGATAGATCAGACTCGATGTGCTTATTTGCATTTCCCGTTCAGCATTGTTATTTTCTGTATCGGATACCCAGGAGGTTGGTTGTCTTAGGAAGGGTGGTTTGGCTGGGAATATACCTACATGTGTATCGATGACTTCGGAGTTAGAGAGACTGGGCATACTAAATATGTACATACCTACCTACCCAAGGTACATAGAGTTAGAATCAATGATATCAACTAGGCACATTCACGATGAAGCAGAAAACTTATATCGGGAACACGTCTCTTTTACTTATACACGTGTATATCTAAATACAGCAATTTACAGAGAGGGTGACCGTATCAGCCATCATAGGACCGCTTTAGTAAGACTCTCCCTCCCCCCTTTTGAAGACTCCTAATCCTAGTCTAGATCCGATCTTATCTTGTTTATCTGGCTATTCTGGAACCCGGTATCGAAGCTAACTACCTCCTCGGCCTCAGATTCAAACACGCGCTGCTTTTCGACGGCGGTGCGCCTCTCGGCCTCGTCGTTAGCCTCCCTCCGCTGCCTCTGCATGAACTTGGCCACGTCAAGCGGCGTCTCCCACGCCACGACGCCCTTCTCAGCGTCCTCGATACGTCGCTCTTGGCCCGCCTCGCCCGCGCGGCCCAGCACGCTGCCGATGACGGCTAGACATCGTAGACTACGCCATGGTAATTAGCCATTAGCCATTAACGATTACATACCTACCTATACAAGGAGGGTGGAAGGAAGAGGAAACTAACCTGTCGTCGTTCGCCGGAATAGCATACGTAACCCAAGTGGGCTCCACATTCGTATCGATGACGCCGATCGTCGGCACATTGGCCTGCGAGCACTCCTGCAGGAGCACGAAGTTCTCCAGGGGGTTCAGACACACGACCAGATCCGGGACCAGCGGCCTGCGGTCGGTTAGGTGGCGCTCGAAGCCCTCGACGGGCTGGTCGAGCTCGTCGAGCATCTGCAGGGGCATGCCCGCAAGAATAACCTCGCTGTTCGTAATGGCCCCGGGCGTCCACTTCGTGAACAGGTGGCAGGCGCGGGCCAGGCGCGCGGCCTGGGTGACGATCTGGGCCTGGCCGGGGCGCGTGCCGACGAACAGGATCAGGCCGCCGCGGTACGCGACCTCCTCGACGACGCGGGCGGCGCGGCGCAGGTGGGCGGCGGTCTGCTCCAGCGCGATGATGTGGATGCCCTGGCGCACGCCGTAGATGTAGCGCGCGTTGGCCGGGTTCCACAGCGACGCGTGGTGGCCCATGTGCGCCTGCGACGCCATCAGCAGCTCCAGCGTCACGTCCTTGGGCCCGGGGGGGTTGAGGAACACGTCGCCCGGCCGGTACGTCCTCTCCACGCGCGACCCGATCCGCCCGATCTTGCTCTTAAGCTCGCACGCCATGCGGTAGTTTTCCACCGTGTTGTCGGGGACGGTGGTCTTCTTCCGCCGGGCCGGGGTGGCTCGGGCGTTGGCGGTGAAGATTGAAGGAGGTTGGGGCTGGGCGTTGGGGGACTGGAGACTTGGTTCTATAAGGTCGGATACGCCTGTTGATGTCGTCTGCGTCGATAGACTACGAAGACAGGCCTGGCGGAGAGGTGTCGTCAATGCCCTCCGGGCTGCAATTACACTGTTAGCTGGTTCAATTGGGAGGTATACTCGGTGGAATTACCTTGACGGGCACCGAAATCCCTTATGATCATGGTTATGACGAGTATTGCCGTCTCATGAAGGTTCACCGAGCTGTTCTCGCGACTTTTGCAAAATGGATTGATACGATCGATAATGGAAATTCAACGGTGACAGGGGTATGGTCGGGGACAAATGTATTCCGTTCCGCCCCGCTACCTCTTAACGTTTGGTTTGGGGCTTCAACGTAATTGGCTCATGCACATAAGTGAGTTTAGAGCTCCACTAAAATGTACAGATTGAGATAGGGGACTTACATAAAGGTCTCGCCATGAAGCGCACGTAGATATAAGTAGGTACCCCTAATTAATAAAGAGACGGTAAATAATATTCTAGACACAATTTTTCAATAATTCAAAGTAAATGATTCAAGATAGGCAATAATTTAGTTATTAGTCTATGCATCATCCAGGATTCAGAAGTATCTACATCTCTCTTTCTAGAATATGAAACGACCGAGTCGCCATCGCGAAACTCCTATAGCAATGCATCGACTCTAGACTGGCTGGTCATACGACTTCTTACCGGCTAGTCGCCCTTGAGATGGTGAAGACGCCTACAATGACAATTGCCAAAGTGACGATAGCACCGGGGAGCAACAACTCGTTAGGCACGCCGGCAATAACCTGCTCCGCAAAGTCACTGGTCTTCTTACGACGCCTGACTGTCGCGAAGTCCTCGTCCTCGCTATCCTCATCCTCGTCGTCATCGACTAGACCTCGTCTGCGACGTATCTCCGAAGGGGCCGAGCTCGTAGCTGGTGTGGGATCAGGTTGAGGGGCAGTAACGGTGACTGGTGGCTTCTCAGGATCGTGCACGAAAAGGTCGACCTTCTCGCGATGGTTATGCCGCGCCAGAAGGATCGCCTCGAGAAGATCCTGATCGGTCGTAATGCTAACCGTGTCGCCTTCGTCGTCCAGGTAGCTCATAGCGAAACCGCCAGAGCTCAATTTGCCTTCCTCCACTACCGGTGCCCCTCCGATGGCTTCCACTTCGCTGCCGAGCTTAGCCGTCACACTCGCAACGAAGTGTGCGATGCCCTCGCTTGCAATAACCTGCAATCTGTGTACGCGGCCACTCGGAGCCTTGAACTTGAATGCGAAAGGAACCTCTGCTGGGGGCTGTTGAGCCACTGTGGAGTGTAGCGGGGACGACTCTAAGCCCACGTGCGAAGCGCTGTCACCAGGTGCGACAGAATCAGTGATGCGTTCACGCGCGGCATCAGGAGACATCATAGACCTAGAAGCCATAGTGCCGTGGTGGTGACTACCATCACCAGAGACCATAGACTCAGTCTCGTTGTCAAGCGACAGCCAGAACTTGTTCCAAGCAGGACCCTCGCTGTCGCCCGACGTAGACATGGTATTGATCTGCTCAAGTGTCGCATAGGTCAACTTGAGCACGTCAACCATGCCAACGATCTCGCCTTGATCGTTCATGACAGGAAGGTTAAGATAATGGCCATCTTCATAATATGTTAGCTGACTATTCGCTTTCGTGGAATTATTGGCTCGCTGCAAACTAACCATGCATCTTTCGGAGAGCAGCCTGGATGCTCATGTCCATAGGGGCAAAGTCGGGGTGAGGTGTCATGACACGGACGACGCTGCAGGTGCCAGGATCCAAGCCAGGAGCAATAACTCGCAAGACCACATCCTTGCTCGTGAAGATACCCGTAATCTGACCTTGGTCCTGAACTAGCACGGCGGTGGTGTGGTTCTCCTTCATCAGCATCGCTGCCTCCTTCACGGTCGTCCGGACGCTGACAGTTGTGGGCGGCATGCCATTCAACACGCTCTCCAGGGTCGGACCCGACATCTTGGAGCGGAGAGCCTCGACATACTGGATAATCTGCTGAGGCTGGCTGGCTCCTAGTTCGGATTGGACACCCTCCAGAGCGGCATAGAGCTTTGTCGAGGAAGCGTACGCTCGTTCCAATTTCTCCATAGCATCGTAGAAGCACTTTGTAATGTCGAGAATACCCGAGATATCTTGGTTTTCGTCCATAACAGGCAAATGTCTGAAACCCTTGCGAACCATGAGATCCAGAGCCTCGGTCGCACTAGTGTCGGTACGGGCACATAGTGGGTTCTTCGTCATGATATCGGCAATAGTAATGGTGTTGGCCTTCTGGCCAGCACCAACTACTCGGAACGCCAGATCTTTAGCAGTGAAAATACCGGCGATCCGGTCATCGTCGTCTGTAACCAAAACACAGTCCTCTCGCTTAGCAGCCATCAGCTGAGCAGCTTCGGCAACAGTGGTGTTGGGCTTTATCTGAAGGGCAGGACTCGGCTTAAGAGCTAGGACGGTTCCTGGGGGAGCTTTGCGCGAGGATCGTGCTCGGCCTGTGACATGATGCTTCTTCTTGTTGAGGTCGCTCTCCATCTTCCGTCGAATGGCCTAGCACCAACGGTCAGTATCCTACCATCAGCGTAGGCCAAAGATTTGTACCTCATCTCGCTTGCTCTGCTTCTGTCTGCTTGCGCTGATTCCGGAGGCAGCCTCGCTTGGGGAGGGTTGGTGGGAGTGACCATGACTCTCCAAGACAGGTCGAGGGATGTTGGAGTTGGCAGGACTGCCAGGGCCGAATGGATTAGCTCCACGATTCTGCCCTCGGCTGGGCGTGCCTCTCATAGTGCTAGACATGTCGGCCGGTGCTTCAAAATTTGTGCGAAGTGAAATATTGATTTTTATTTTGCGGCGATCGATATCGGCGGTGTCGAAGGTATACACCAAGATCGAGGGATATCGACGATGTAACGCTCAAAAATCCCACTGACAATAAGCAGCTAGGCCGCCGGACACCTGATTTTTTTTCAGCAGCCCTACTATAAGCAATAGCAACAGCAGAGTAGCAATAATCGAACGATGTTTGATTATCTGGTGGTGCTAGAATAGAATGTGGGAAAGATAAAGTATCGGTCTGTCGGTCAGAATAATGGCGCGCTGTGCCCCTTTGGGAAACAATTGCGGGTCATTTCGAGTTGTCTCGGCGACCTGGAAGGCACCTGGCCCCGGTCAGGCAAGTACACGGTCAATTCAACCGAGTCATTCCTTGCCAAAATAGACCCTTAACCAGCCACAGGAGCCCACCTAAATAAGGCTTCAATTGAGGCTTGATCACACACCAGTTAGCTTAGAAATTGATCATCTTTACATTGCACCCAGTCATATATTTTACAGTTGACATAAACATACCAAGAGAATTGCAAGAGAGGAATATCTACATATTCTAACCACCAGGTTTTCGTTGGCTCAGTCGTTTCAGTTACGCAGTCCTAAGAGTCATGTGTAGGTAGTTTCTGTCTCCCGGTTCAGGGGACAGACAACTCATCCTAGAGGCGACCTTAGACATAGTAGATCCATTCCACGCAGACTACGCTACCTTACAGGTTCTACCTAAGTTCTAAGGACACTTCACTCTAAGGATAAATACTCATTACACCACACCATCTGTATAGATTATTTATACCCTCAGGGGCCACCTCCCAACCCCATCCGGAAGCTTCACCTTGAAGAGCGCAAAAGGCCGTACCCTACTGTCCGAGCCGGAGCTAACCTAGTCGACTATGAAATACAAGTACCCTTTCATCGCTACCAACACTGGTAGCTCATCAGTACACGCCTACCTACATCACCACGGGACAACAAAAGGGGGGCTTCTTATATGACACTCACCCGTATCGACCCAGCTAGTCCTTAGATCGCGCACAAACGTCAAAGTCGTACCGTTACTGGGGATGAACACGTTAATCTCATTTCCCTCGTTATCCCCAGCGTAGACCATGCCGTCTCTAGGCCACCACTCACACCCTTCTGCCTGTGACTCACCACCGCCTGCTCGCGCCCGCCCGCGCAGTGCCGTACATGTACCGCGACGCGAGGAAGCATCAGTACAACGTATTGCCGTCGGCAGACAGCGTGATGCCGTCGGAGTGCCATGTACGGCAAGCCGGCCGACCCCACGTAACTAGGACTCGCCGCAGACGATCCTCGTCAGCCCGAGGAGTCGGTTGAGTTGGGGCGATGGTCGAAACACGCCTTGTTTAGGTAGCTATCGGCGAAGACCACGGTTGGTGGGAAGGGGATTGTTTTGAAGACTGCGTTGGTGGCGAGGTTGACTCTGATGACTTTCGGGCCCTGTATGTCGATGGTAAGAGAACGCCGTCGGGAGTTGGGACGTGCCCGGTGTCGAGGATTCATAAGCTGGTCGAGTGAGTTGATGAGAACTGACTGCACTCCGATCAAGTAAGTCTTGGTGGTTGGCAGTGGCTGTGATATATTGGCTCTAGTTTCTCTTAGATTCGGTGGTTTGTACTACTGGGTCGTATAGTGCTGTAGTTGACCGCGCTCTCCGGTAGGTGGTTCATTTCTAAGCTTAGATAAGTACAGTAAAATGAATTCATCAACGGTATACACATTGTTAGAGCTATTTTATATTTTGCTAGGATCGTTAGAACTCATTCGAGAAAGTTATGCGGTATGATACCAACCGCCGGGATAGTTAGAAAGCATATGTTCTATGCTAGAAACTACGGTTCTTATCATAACATTAGTCTATTTCATATATCCCTTAGTGACTAGTAGGAAACTAGGACTCACCGGTTGGCCATTGTCCATAGTATGTATAAGCCATTTCAAGCGCAGGCGTATCCTTATTTCGTCTCAGCATTAACACAGGGCTTTCAGGGCTTCAGGGTTTGACTCACTCCTGAGTAAGAGATGAGTGATATTCTGTCCGCAAGTATAGCTAACCCGGCATGTTGCTATCGCTCTGGCGCCAAGTCTCATCTTGATGAATATTTTCTAGTTCAATCCAGTGGTAGTCCACTAGAGGAAACAACATACTAGCTCACGCTGTCGCATTCCAATACAGATTAGTCAGTGGCGCGTATCCAATGACTAGGTACCTATGCATCATCGATATGCAATTTATAACTAGCTGTCAACATAAATATCTTCCCTATGATAGATTCATAGCACAGTAGTTAGCCGTGTGCGAAGACAGCCCGGATGACATTCCGACGACGCCACGATGAACTTGAACACGACTCCAGCAGGGGTAATTCTCTACACGAACACGAAACTTGATGGTGCTGTAACATATATGTATGCACGTATAGAAGCTAACTGTGTATATATAAGGGTATCTCTCTTTTGCGGGAAGGACGGACATGAATTTGATTATATGATAGGTAATATGTAAATAACTTTTATACGGCCTCAGAGAAATAGTAACCTCGGGGTGACCCGGTATTTTATATACGATGCACTTGTGTTAGAACCCGGGAGATCTAAGGTAGGTGAAGTAGCAGGCCAGGCCATGGCGTCTCTAAACCATACAACCATGATGGCTGTTGTTGGTTCAGAGTTGCTGGCTGGGTCATGTGATGGCTACTCTAAGCCACTAGCACACTACAATGTAACGACATTCTACACCAGGATGTTGATGCATTGAATGGATCCATTACTAGTCCTTATGTGCAGACTCGACCGGGTCAAGTTGAGCTGAGCTGAAGTACGATGTAGTATTCCAACTACTGAGCTTGGTCATACTGGTGGACGATTTCTGACCGTACCATAATGCCGTTCTTAGGGATTGTCTCGTCCGAACCTGCCGGGCCTCTGGTGATCCTCGTTAAAGCTACTTCGTCGTCGTGAGCGTGCCTCGATTCGGTGTGGGATCCGAATCGGACATAACTATTCGGGGCCCGGCTCCCTTTGGTCCCCCAATTCGCGCTTGACCCCTGCTTCGTCGCGTTGGAGGACACCTTGTTTTTTGCCCGGCGGTACAATGGACGTAAGCTTGGTAGACACGCTGATAGGATACCGACGGCCGGCTCGATGGATGACCACAGGAACACGTGAGCCATTGCCCAGGTCAAGTCGACGGCCTTGATGAATTCGGCGAACGCCCAGATACGCACAATACTAGCAACACACACACTGTATAGATATGTCAGCCTTCATGATAAACCTTCTCCAATTTTCAGAGATCACATACAAGCCTCCCAGTAACATGACACCGCAAACAGCAACCTTCTTGTTTGTGGACATCTGAAGTTGCAGGATCTCGGGAATTGGAACCATCAACACGATGATGTCGTTAACCATGTTGACAACCGTAAGAACCATGAATGCGGTGTTGATATCAACACACTGGCCTGTGGTACCGGAAAATTGGGTCCAGAAGTGAGACACAGGCTTGCAGACGAAGGCCATGACGAGCCAGATGGTGAGCGGGTAGCCCACGCATAGGAAAAAGGCGATACCGAGTCGGATATGGAACCATTTCGTCCCTCTCTGGAACAGTCGGCGATAGAATAGCAAAATCGATAATTTTGTAAATGAAACGCTACCCGCATAGACGTATGTATATGCATATAATAACTAGAAAGGGTTAGAAAATGAGACGAGGCTGCGTGCTAGAGTCATCGTACTTGGAAAACCGTAGAGAGATCGCCTATCGACACGGCCCAGATGTGCTTGCCGGCTCCGTGGGCGCCACCAATAATCGTGATGGCGCAAGTGCCGTACACGAAAATCTAACCCCCGCGATCAGCAACGCAGAAACTAAAATCACACACCGCTCCAACAACATACAAGTGCGATAAGCATCAGCCAGTCATCGGCCATCATGTCGAACCGTTGGAAATTCCTCGCCCATAACCGTAAGCAGAGGGCCACCGTCGCAATGGCGGCACACAGGATGGCTGCCACATTGTCGGCGGTCTGTTGGTTCTCCGCCAAGTCGAGGCCGGGCGGAGGCGGGCCGAAGACGGCCATAATAGCGGGATCTATCTCCATTGTGTGTCGTCTAAGGTGTGTTGTGTGGGAAAAAATGGGTTAGAAACGAGGGACATGAAGAAAAGAGGAAAGAGACCAAAGGAAAACAATTAAAGGCAACGGACACGACAAGGGGATCTTCTTAGGTGAGAGGAGATTCGCCCGCGCTGACTCGCCCGAACTTTTCCTACCCGTGATTCTTTTTAATGCAAGAAAAACGCCCGCAGTTAGTATTATTCCTACGGGATTAGGGTCGCGATTTAGGGGGTTATTCAAATCTGACCCCAGGTCAACGAGGACGAGGAGGCTTTCCCAACCTGGCCACCCGGCGCTCCGGGCCGGCCATGGGTGACAGAAAACGTCCCACCTGTTCCCCCTGATCAGAGGCCTGTCAAGCCTGTCTGCGTGGGCATCGCACACGTTCAACTCCACTTTGGAATGTGATACCTTGCTTCACTGCAGTTCCACGACCAGCATGGGACGCAGAGAAGCCCGAGTTGGAAATATACCCCTTAATTAGTGTCTATGATCCCGGCTCTTAGGCGTCCATCGCTAACGCCCCGGGGATTTCGAGACGATATCATCACTTTACCAAGGATACTCGAGGAACGGTTTGGGGATACAGCGTCACCGGACTACGAGGGTCGACGCCGGAGTTTTCCATTGGGTTGGGACATTAGCTGGGCCGTACTTTGCTATCCAGTGCTCTGGGAGAATTCAAAGTTGAGATGGAGCCTCTAGGTGGCACTGGGGCGGTCAAGACAAGACAAGACAGAACTTGGAAAGAGACGACTATGTTCCAGTGCCGTATTAGGATGCCTGTGTTCCTGGGGTGTTTTTGGGTGGATGCTACTCTGCAATCATTGTCTCCCCTGGGAACTTGGCACAGAACAACAGGGCTACTATGTATTGTAGTGGAGGCAGCAGCTGGACATAGCAGCCTCGTACAGCCAAGTTGTGCATGGGTGGACCCAGCTGTGGAGCGGTGGGCCTTCCGCAGTGGGGGTGATAGGCGAATCTTCAGCATATCAGTTCTCATATCCTTCTACGAATACGTATGTGCCTCCTACATGCAGCACTAGCCCACGTGTTTGCATTATGCATTCATTACTGGGTTATGTAGCATAGTTAATGCATATAACGTTGATTTTGTATTAATGAGAATCTCCTAGCATCTGCAAAAGAACATAAGAATCGAATCGCAGTGTCTTACCTTGTAATGCTGGTTGGGTTACACAATCACAACCTATGATCGCATAACATAGCGCAACAACGATATACCTGCCAGATTTAGAAAGGATAAGAACCTAACTAAGCTAGTGTGCGGGAGATCCCATAACCTTATTCTAGTGCTACACAAATCACACTAATCTTGGCAACGTCGAACCTCAAGTTCGGTATTAGCGACGCTAGCTTTGCCGTATCCACCCAGCCACCACTACAGAAAAGCGTTTGAGTGGGACAAACTTCACTTCTTCAACAACCTACACTAATAAATGAAATTTGCCCAGAAAAACTTCAAAACGACATCGGCAGTTAACTGCGGCTCTCCTTTCATAGACGCGTGGCACGTGTCAAGTCTGCAATGCAATAGCTTAATACCGGCTTGCCGGCTACTTCAATAAACCGTTTACCCTTGTACTCGGTTCCCTGCAAGTTTCATGTTATGCCTGTCAGCATTTAGATGTTGCGAATACCCCCAGGTCTATCATCCTGCGTATCGCCCCATCGTTAATTTCATATCATGGAAGGTTCTACGGTTACTATCTTGCAGAAAGAACCGGTGGCCCGCACATGCTTCCCAACTTACCAGAGTGGCGGTAAGCAGTTCAAATCTCCTCGATTGCGGTTCGCTCGTATGAAGCCTGTCTGGGAACCGGAGTCAGCGGTCTTACAGCGATCGGCGCTTTAATGACTTGTCCTCAGATCCCCGGATTCACCATCCGGCCAGCGCCATCAGTTCTGGGCAAACCCAAAAGACGATGTCTGTTGCCATGGACTTGGATACCCTAGTGTCGTTCTTAATAGATCTTTGGTATCGTAATATGATTGTCAGCCGGGTTGGGTATGCGAACTCTGTTGCTGATACTCTGCCATTAGTGTATACTCCATACGACATCGTCAGTTCACGTTGGTGGCGAAATGGTGTTACACGCCACCTCGAAATGTGCCTATCATGACCCGTCCAATCTTCCTGCTATGCGAATATAGCTGAGCTATATATTATCAAGCAACATGAACTAAAGGAGGCGTTGGGTTCTGGATCCCTTCGCTTCTATACCCATATGCAGCCGTGACGGGCTAATGGTGTGCTCGCAATATCCGATGAAAATCGGTCAAAGGATTTTCGGTTGAGAGCCCCCCTTGTACGCTGGTGTATTATGTAATTATGGTGGTTCCGCATGGAGCTTCTAGAAATTTAACCCTGAGAAGAAGCTGGTTTGGTACGTGCCCGCAAACTTGTAGTTCCTCAGGGGGCTGTTGGCGAAGACCCAGCCAACGTGCCTAGCAGGCTGTACCAAGCCGCGCGTATGCATGGCTACACTACTCATCCAGAACAGTCTGAAACCGACCAACCAGGGTATTACATTAGAGACTTGCCATCGACGATGGAAATGCTTGGCTTTAATTGATTAGGGAAGTTCATAATACGCCGATCTAGCTTTCTTCGAGGGGTTTCTGCTTCAGCTTCTTCAAGCCTTTTGTCTTTATTCAGTTCGATCTCCGCGAAGAAAGAGTTTTTTTCATTCCCATCACATTGTACAGCATTCGGTAATCATGGCTTCGGAATACGCAAGCAAAATCCCCGCCCTAATTCCCCTAGAGAAGGCTGGGCCTAAGGGCTACATCCGCTATGTCTTCCCCCTTGAGCTATCAGAGGGTTACGACCTGGATGAAGTCTTTCGCATCCTTCGTGCCGGCTTCGAAGCTGCGAAAGAGCGAATTCCCACCCTGGCATGCGAGGGTGTGCCCGATCCCGATGCTAAGCAGGCTGGCGTCCTGAAGCTTCACAAGTTCAATGACTATGAGTCCATCATATGCAAGGACCTGAGGAAATCCTTCCCGCACACCTTCAAGGAGATGAAGGCTAAGAAGTTTCCGGTGTCGGCCTTCCCGGGCGATCTACTATGCCGTCGATATACCTGGCCATCTCCTGGCGAGCGGCTGCCCGTCGCTGACATCCAGGCTAACTTCATCGCCGGCGGTCTACTGATGAGCTGTTGTTTCTTCCATGTCTTCGGTGATGCAAAGAGCTACTACACCTGGCTCGAGACATGGGCCGAGGAATGTCGTCGCCTCCAAGGACTCGAAGGCAAGGAACGCAGCGAGATCCCCGTTGCTTTCTTCTCCGACAGGGAGAAGCACATCAAGCCTTCCGGTCGCAACCCCGGCCGGCAAGAGGACCACCCTGAGGTTGTCGTGCTTCCCTTCACACCGGAAGGAGCACCACCTAAGATGATCTCCAAGGAGCACGTCGGACAGATCCTCTATTTCTCCCCGGAGAACCTTTCCAAGCTGAAGGCAGACGCTTCGCCAGCCAATGCCACCGAGCCAACGGACGTGACATACGTGTCGACAAACGACGCCATTTCGGCCTTGATGTGGCGCTCGGTCATGTCGGCCCAGTTCCCCGTCGAGGATCTCAAGGAGGATCCGGTCTCCATCTTTAACATCGCCATCGACGGGCGTGCGCGCACCGACCCGCCAGTACACCCGCGGGTGCTCGGGAACTGGCTGGGGTGGGTGGCGCAGAAGATGGAGATCCGCAAGATGCTGACGACGGCGAACCTGGCGGACGTAGCGGCGGTGATCCGCAAGGCCATGTTAGGCCTCAACGACCAGTACGTCGACGACCTGAGCGCGCTGTTTGAGAGCGTCGAGGACGTCAACCGCGTCGTCGCCACCGCCTTCCTCGACGTCCCCGGCTTCAACTGCGTCCAGACCTCCTGGGTTAACCTCGAGCTGTACGGCCTCGACTGGGGCAAGACCCTCGGCACCAACATCCTCGCCGTTCGCAGCCCCGACATCGGTATTATCAATGGCGGCTCTGCCGTGCTCCCCGTCTTGCCCGATGGCGGCATCGAGATGCTTATCGGCGTCGAGTCCAAGTGCCTCCCCAGGCTGCTGGCCGACCCTCTCTTGGCCAAGTACACCAAGGCTATCACGATGTAGAAGCAAGCATATGATTTGGTTCGGACGTTTGGTATACTGTACCTAGTGCACGGCGGTCCCTTTTTTCGACGTTTAGGTCGAGGCAAATCTGATTCAATGTGTCTTAACACTGGCCTTTAAAAAAGAAACAATAGCGTAGGATAGTATTACTCCATAGAATATACGATATCGCAATACCTATGGGTGCCCCTAGACAGTATTTTTGAACTTGATAAACAAAAGATATCTCGTAACGTGAAGTAGACCCGAACGCCCGCATGAAACACGAATTGGTACTTGTAAAATGAAATAGAAACGCGTATTTCTCGGCGTTTAATGGCTACTTGTGGTTGCGACCATGTTAGGCTTCCCGCCCGGACTGCCTTGGTATGGCTGATGTGTGCCGAGGTAAACCGGGTCGTTCCTAGACACCGGCGTGTATCTCCTGCGCTTCTGGCAGATGCTGTAGAAGGGAGTTGGTTAGCAAGCGTATTAACGATTAGGGGCGATGTGAGTGAAGACTTACTAGATACCGAAAATGATTGCCGCGAGTACAGGAACGCCAACGCCGACGCTTACACCGATGATGACCCTCTTGTCGACGCCGTCGACTTGACCCAGGGGGTGCTCAGCGCTGGGGGCATCGCTAGCATTTCCGGAGGAGGCTGTCGGTGGAGGAGGCGGCACATACGACGTCGGAGCGCCTGTCGTGGCGTCGATAGTTTTCATATTGACGCCGAAGGGGACGGGAGTGGCGACGCCGGTGCCGGTGGTCTCGGGGAATGTGGCATCTGAACCTGAAGGTACTGACGTGATGTATGTTAACGTACTTGTCACCTTGGTGGTGGTCTGCGAAGACACCGGACAGCTGACCAAGCCGGTAGTCAGGCAAGCTGTGGCGGTGAATGTGACCTCCGTAGTGAGCGTCGTCGTTGTAAGATCGTCATCAGCTCTAGCCGTGATTTCTGCAGCGGATGCAGTAGTGGTTTGAGTGCCCTGGACGGCACATATATCCGCAATGGTCGTGTAGAAGATTGGGATGTTTGTCTACGTCGGAATCAAGTTAGCAACTTATACAAAGGTTCGCCCGACGTCTCTGAGGAGTCTACTAAGACTCAAACAGGCTCATGATGTATCACGTGCCAGAAGTCTGGTCTAAGTCCCCTTTGTCGACCTATAAGGGCGTATGAAGTGGTAGCAACTCACCTGGGGATTTGGACCCCATGTTTCTTGTCCAATAGCAAGAGTGGCTCCAGCAGCGGCGCCAAGCCCGAACTGATACGTCTGTTCGACCCTCAAGGAACAGTCGTCATCATCGCCTTCAGGAGTCGCAGTTATGTTTGTGACGAACTCAGCAACGTTCGCCCAAACGCTGACACCCACGCCAGCGCTAGCCTTTGTCGAGAAACCGAAGCTTGGGATCGCGACCGACGGAGTCTCTAGCTCGAACCCAGCGTTTATTCCAAGGCGAAGCACGGCTTGGAGAAGACCCCCTGCGCTTTGGACAGTTACGGGGAGGAACTCGAAATTGGCTCCGTTGCTTCAAATTTCAGAATAGTCAGTACCATCGCTCGAGTGATTCATAATAAGTCAGTGAGATGGGGTCGGTATTTCCTTACAAGGTGATATCCGAAACATTCTGACCGAATAGAGCCATGTCAATGCCAACACCATCCTCCAGCTGGATGTGAATTCCACTGCGTATGTCGATATCCACGTCCACGCTCAAGATCAAGTCGACCGAAAAGATAACGCCAATGAATAGATCGTCGCTCGCAGATATACCAATGGGCGTATTTGACGAGTAAAGATTCAAATTATAGGTCGCTCCCGCTGATAGCACGGTATCAAGCACCATGTAGAGCTCTAGACCATCAAAAGAAAATTGGAGATGGCACTCCGGAATGTCCGGGATATCGACATTGAAGGTAATGTTAATTGGAGGGATGTCGAAGTCGTCAAGGTCGAAGTCATCGCTGAGATTTTCAAACACAGTCGGGAAGTATTCTTCAACAGAATCGATGACTCCGTCCGTGACATTCAGGATTCCCTCTTTGACTTCGCCTGTAAAGTTCTGTATCGCTTGTGTGGCATTGAAGGTGCCCTCACTCAGGAACTGCGCTGTCGCAGTGCCTTTGATATAGCACGTCGTGCAGGTGATGTCGATACCACCGCGCACTGAGACGTTGTTTTGGGTATTGGTCTGGCCCGCACTAGACTTTGGATTAGGAGACGGCAAAGCGGTATTGGTTGAAATAATATTTCAAAGTATTCCTCACATGCTAAGTAGAGTTGCGCCATCCCAACTTTTATCCAACCTCGTACTGTTCTTGACTAGCATGTCTCTCTTATGTGACTGTTGTATGGCTATGAGAGATCGCCGGAGGGCATTGAGAGTATCCCCGGGTGATGCACCTGGAGCATCTCGCACTTCGACTGCAACATTTGATGAAGAGATAGCCGCAGATACAGTGCTAGAGGCTATAGCCCAGCCGAAGACGAGGAGTGGCTTCACAAGAACCATCTTGAGTTATTAGATTCCTAGTAGCTCTGACTATGTGATATGAAGTTAATGCCGGGTTGAAGGATATTCTGTACAAATTTATTCGGGGGATATCCCATTCATATCTACTCCAACCCCATCAAGCCCCAACAGTAGTATTCTTCATGATGGACCCAAAAATGGAAGAACATCCGTGACAATTGTGAAGCTCCTTGCATGTATGGATGTGGCGGAGCCCCAATATTGGTCGCAGATAAAAGTTTGCTGCATATTTGGGGGCTAAAGCAAGGAAGACATTCCCCCAGCCTCGTGGGGAATGCACATGGATTTCCTGAAATAGGTTGATGAAACCTTTCAAAACTGCTCATCAGGGGTCCGTCCTACCAACATCTGTTTCCAAAGCGTGCTTCAGCTCGAGTCGATAAGATAAGATCTCGAATCAACATAGTAACATCACTGAACTTTTGTGCGCTATTAGAAGCGAGCTGAGTGATGGATACTCTAACTAGGATTTTCTCTCCTTGTCCTTGTCCACGTCGGTGTCCATGCGCCTGGCTACAGGGCGAGCACTTTACCATTCACTGCCCTGAGGGGGCCTAACCTCAGAATAGAGTAGCGTTGGTCCCTTGGCTTGCAGAGCTGCAGTAACACCACGCTCCTTCGTACGTAGTAGAACATGATAAGATGCTGACTTCAGCCGCAGTCTATAATAAGAACACCTACTAAAGCTGACATAATGTGATTACCAAATCTACCTACCTGATTAATCCGTGGAATATATATACGTTAGCGGCACAGACATAGGATGGTCATTCGCAAGCTCTGAGGCTCTAAGTCATTGAATTGTCATTTCTATACCTTATCAGACTATCTATATGGGACGATGGATATAAATCATGTTAAACCCTCCAACTACCTACATGTAGGTAACCGTACGTGTGTTAGACATCTTAACAGAATGAGTGATTGCTTGAGACAGCTTTTTCGAACCACCCACAGCTCAGCCCGGCATTCTACTCCGAAGTCCGGTAGCTGCGGGGGCGTTAAGACAAATGAGGCTAAAGGAGGCCAGCCTTAAAGAGCCATATACACTTTAGGAATTATCGCCGGGCTCAAAGGATCTAGATATCATGATGGCGGCGAATGGTCGATTGATCATAAATTACTACCTTGTCCCACCCACTGGCTAAGTCGGTCTGGCCGTATGAAAAGTGCACTTCTTATTTTCGCTTTTCAAACTGCCTTGCCGAGTCTACTCTAGTTTCCTATCTTGAGTATGCCCGCCCCCAACTCTGTCAGCAGAAGGATGTCGATCTTTACGCGTGGCACAACAGCCTGGTCTTGTGACGTTGCAATGAGATATTGGTCAGTACCTAGGTAGGTATAGACATGGCTCAGACATTATCGCCTGATTGAGAGGACGTCTGGGATGTCTTGGGGTCTGCTTGGACTTCGCAGCTTCGAGCAACCGAACAGCAGCATATCCTAGTATAAGGTAGGGTGATTGAATGAATCGGGGATGCAGATATGAAATTTCGGAGGTAGTCAATGATACCTGGGGTCCGAATATATGTCGGCGAACTAGTGCAGAGCATGGATAGGATTGAGACTAGGCGCGGCTATGCTAGCGATATTGAGGCTCGATGCGGACTTTTTAAGGTGAGGCCGAAGTCTAACGCTTAATCAGTCATACAGTGAAGCGGCAAGAAGAATAAATACTGGCAATAGAACCGACAGCTTCATTGAATCCCGGTGATAAGGCGAATGGACAACTGCCCTAAATGGTCAGTGAAATGAAGAAATGATGAGAACCCCCATTCTATTCTACCTAATCTTCATGTCATACCTAAGATTTCTGGACTTTATCACTTTCTACCATCAATGAACTTGCTATCCTCTTAATTATGCTATGGGATGAGGCAGACATAAGAAGCCCTATAGTTATATCGTCGTAAGCTACGGCAATAATTTTTTTTTGCTTGATCTCCTCAATTGACAACATCGTCACTTTCACACTAGAAAAGTTCATATTGTAAAATATCATTAATACATAGGTACACACCATGTTGTTGACCCTTAAACGAGGATCAGTACCTCAACCACGTATCTAGGTAGATACGTGGTTGTATTAATAGCAATCTCCATAGCGCTTGGGACTAGGACAGCTCCAGACAGCTCTGCTGGGGCTTAATACCATACAGAATATCGAGAGTGTGTGTGTCTACCTAGGTAAGCAAAGCTATTTTGGTTTCTCAGGCTATATGAGAAGATTGGACGTAGTGGTGTTGGTTGTACAAGTAGCCTGTTTGCTTCTAGTCTTTTCCACAATCCGGCCAAAAGTGACTTATTCTAGGACAATGGAGAATTTACTTCTCAGAAGGATCGAGCTCACATCTACAGGTGATATTGTACTGTGATATAGGTTATTCTGTATTCACTCAACTGTATGTAAGTATGAGAAACGTGAGGTTCATATGGTTCTACGCTATTATGGCGGACCTCAGTCATACGTTACTCTCGAGTCTTCCATATGGCTCTAGAGATTTAAGGGCACCGCCACTTGAAACCAGTCTTGATCCGCCAATTCGGTGTTAAAATTAGGCACAAATCGGAGGGGAAATACAACGTACGTACATTCGCCTTTGATTCTATATTTGGTAGGTAGCAGTTGTTGCAATTGTTGCATTTATCCATCATGGGACTGTTGGGTAGCAAACATATGTGTATCTCAGATTATCCCTTATGGCACAATGGGCTAGGCTAGGGCTTACCTTATTTTGATGCTATATTCTATGATTTCTGTACTCTCTTCATCAAGTCACATTCCAGAACGTGTCGCCTTTCATCTATACTTGTACCTAGGCCAAAGGAATTCTCTGGTCGGCCTCCTTTATGGTCAATAGTAGGTATACTGGACTATCGGCCAGGCTGCGTAGCATGTGATCCATAAATCTTCAACGTTTTGCAAAGCGAGCATAGGACGACCTTCGTAGCGGTTCAACGGTATACTTCGAATTCATGCATCCATGTTGCATTCTCTTCCAAAACAGGCATTATTCCCATTGGAGAGCTAGATTTAGATAGCCGTTGGGTAGTGTTCCTTGGCATGCAACGATATGCCGAAGTTCGATGACCGACTTCCGCAGCGGGCCATCGATCAAACCCATCGTATAACATGTCGACCGACTTTTTAATTAACGTCTCCCCGATTCGCAACTTCACCTGCGATGCCGGACGACGAGAAATGACATGTGAGGTCGGTGAGCATGCCGGACTTCGCAACGACTATATACGATGTCGTAATGAAGAAAGATGCACAATTGATCCAGATCAACATCGCTGAAGGTGATGTCAGGGGTTACTTGTGCGAATAATCTATGACATTGAAAGGCTTGGTCATCGAGATGGAAACTTGCCGATTGAGTGCTTTGGTCCAATAGAAAGTAAGGGGTTTGTCGGTTCACCCCGGGACGATCGCCTGGAGCCGTTCCGGTCGCTTCCTCGCCCCGGATTGCTGCACGTCGGCTCCACAGTGGAGGCATTCGGAGCCGCACTCGGGGCGTCTTTGTGGGTTAGTGTCGAGCCGATGGAGTTCCTACAGGCTATATTATTAAGCTATTTTGGTAATAACGTGCCAATGGGGCCGAAGACGGAGTCTCGAGATGAACGGTGTTGTGACAGGTGCTACTTATTGTTTTCTCATGATTTTCCAGTTCTACTTTGCTTGATAGTAATGGTGATCGTAGGTAAACTCTCCAAATCCTTCACTTTAAACACTAGTCGTTCTCAATTATATACCTAGTATAACAATGGCAAGCCAAGACCATAGCGACGGCGCCGAAGAAAAGCGTTGCTCGGCGCTGACGGAGTCCCACGGGGTGAGTGGATCCAAGGCTTCGTCTTCCGACGACATTGACGCCATCCGACAAAACGGGACTAAAGAAGAAGAACCCGAGACTCTGCGAAGAACTACAACTAGAGATAAGTGCGCGAGAGTCTCCAAAGACCTGAAAAGAACTACCAGCAATGTAATCTCGCATGTCGCCTCACGCATTACCACAAGGACGTGGCCGGAGCCACCACCTCCGCCAGATGGAGGAATGAAAGCCTGGACACAAGTCGCAAGTACGCAGGTCTTGAATTTCTGTCTGAGAGAAGCATTGTAACTCAATTGCTCTTGAAACAATGAGTGATTTCGCTAACTCAAAACAGCGGGCTGGCTAGTTATCTTCACAACATGGGGATGGGTTAACTCATTTGGAACTTTCCAGACTTACTACACTACTGTATTGCCCGAGTCTCCATCGACAATATCATGGATCGGGTCAGTACAGATATGGTTCTGCCTGATTGTTGGTGTCTTATCTGGCCGCTTGCTAGACGCCGGCCTGTTCTTGCCAACTTTTCTTACTGGCGCGGTGATCCAAATACTGGGCATATTTCTCATGAGCATTTCCAATGCATATTGGTCCCTCATGTTGACGCAGGGTGTGCTCACGGGGATTGGTAGCGGGATCTTCTTCACCCCATCCCTGGCTCTCGTTGCGACATATTTTCAGAAGAGGCGTGGTCTCGCGATCGGGCTCACGACTACGGGGAACTCAGCCGGTGGCATCATCTATCCTCTAGTCGCCAGGCAATTGATTCCAACTTTGGGATTCGCATGGACAGCAAGAGTTCTAGCGTTTATCAACCTTGCTTGTCTTTCCATCGCCTTTGCCTTTATGCGCCCTCGCTTGCCACCTAGAAGGTCTGGCCCAATCATCGATTTCAGCGCTTTTCGGGAGTTGGCGTACGTCGGCGTTGTGGCTGGGATATTTGCGACATCGATGGCTAACTACTTTACCTTCTATTATGTGAGTGAAGGTGAATGATGACAGGACTAGTATAGGCTGACATGTTAGTGTAGATTGCATCATTTGGCAGAGAAGCATTGGGCCTCTCATACTCATCCGCTTCAATCATGGTTATCCTCATCAACGGGGCCGGGATCCTCTTTCGAGTCATACCACCAATCATCGCGGATCGGGTTGGACCGATTAACGTAATGTTCCCCGTGACGCTTGCATGGGCGATCGTGGCGTTCTGCTGGCTCGCGGTGGACAGCATTCCAGGCTTATACGTCTTCACGTGCTTCTATGGTATATGCTGCGGTAGCTTCCAATGCCTCGTCGCTACTGCTGTGACCAGCATCACCAAACGTCTAGATACGGTTGGAACACGACTTGGCATGGCCTTTGGCATATCCTCTTTTGCTGCATTGACCGGACCACCCATAGGCGGAGCAATTCAGGCTGCGTGCGGCGGTAAATTCACAGGCGCACAGGCTTGGGCTGCGATTATGGGTTTCATCGGCTTTCTCTGCTTTGGTATCGTGAGGGTACATATGGCTGGGTGGAATCCAAAGGTGAGAATTTGAGGTTGTGTATAAGGGAAATGATGATTGTGAGAGGGCAGATAAAGTGAAGGTGAAGTTTGGGTTGTTGGGAGCGATGTGAAAGGCAAATTGGTTAGTGGTTGGAATATGGACAGGCACATGGATGCTAATAATAGAGACAACACCTGCATTACGAAGTACTTCACGTGTTTACCAGGCAGCTAGGTAACCCCTGCCGGTAATAATGAATTGTACAAACCACGTGACGGAAGTCGCGCTTTGATTCAAACCTGACAAATCGTAATTGAACTAATCTGCAGATTACAACAACAACTCATCTTCGGCATTATTTCTCGCGAGGTTTCCTTAATATCGATAACCATGTGTAGTCATCCTGATGCGCGGTATTCAACGCCGATCCAGTAGCGGGGTACAGGGTGACTGCATAATCTTGCATTATGCGTCCACGTCTCCCTCGGCTCCCTCAGCCTCAGAGCCTTACGACTTAGTTTCGAATGCTATGTTTCATATAAATCTAGTTAATGACTATATCTTTACCCTCCGTTTGAATCATAATTGTCATTTAGTTACTCCTTGACAAGACTGCTAGACACCAGCCCTCACATGTCATCTGAAGATCATCTCAGGGAAACACAGGAAGCATTCGAAGAGTTGGACCCCCACTGGATCGATATCGAGAGTTTGCGCCTCTGGCTTTCTACTTGTGATCAAAACCATGGGGCCAATTGTCGGCAGTTGCTGACCCCTGACAATACCGTTGGAACACAACCACAATGGCTCGTGGATGTAAGACATAAATGTCTCACGCCCGCTAAACAGGGCGACCGATACGCTGCCCTGAGCTACGTTTGGGGTGATACCGCTACGACTCCAACCACCACCACGAACCTCTCTCAACTTCGTGAGCATGGTTCACTCCTCTCTTCTGAGGTTACACTGCCTAAGACCATTAGGCACACGATCGCTTTGCTCGAACAATTGGACATTCCATACCTCTGGTTGGATGTGCTCTGCATCGTCCAGGATGTTGAAGATGTCAAACGAAAGCAGATCCATGCCATGGCGTGGATCTATGCAAACGCCTATGTCACCATAATAGCTGCAGACGGATCTGATGCCGATCACGGTCTTGTCGGCATTCGAGGAGTCACCGGACCCAGGCAGCTACATAGCAACTCAGTCTCCGCCATTGATACTTCGCTCAAAAACCACGCTCCGAAGTGGTACACTAGAGGCTGGACATTCCAGGAACTTACCTTTTCTAGACGCAGGATCATGTTTCATAAGGAGGTCGCGCTATGGGAGTGTCCTCGTGCGTCTTGGAATGAGAGTCATCTCAACAGCGTTTTCAATATTCCGCGTTGGCCGGTCCAACTTCATCTCTCGGCATGGCCGGACATCAGGCACTACCTAAATGCCGTAAGGAGCTATAACACAAGGCAGTTTACCTTTCCACAGGACGCTTTGAACGCCATATCGGGTTTGTTCTCTGTTTGGCGACATGCCTTTGACGGTGGCTTCATTTCTGGGTTGCCCCAGATGTTCTTCCATGAGGCTTTGTTGTGGCAGCCAGAAGATGAACTGAAGCGGCGTGTCTCGACTGTTGATCCGAACGATACTTCGCCTCTTCCGAGCTGGTCCTGGATTGGTTGGGAAGGGCCAATTGACATTGAAACATGGGCGTCGCATTTCAGCCATATGAATCATCACCGTATATATTCATCCCAGCCATTCGAGGTATGCTCATACCAGGTTATTCCGACCGTTGACTGGTTCTTTTATGACCCGGACCAGGGGGACATGGTGCCAATCGACGCTTCCTCATCGAAATATAGGCCGAAAACTAGGGCTGGCCAGGTTCTTCCACGTGGATGGCGATTACTCAATTCGGCGCTTCCCCTGTACGGATTTGAAGACATAGAAGAAGCTAGGGCTGCTTATCCACTACCGCTATTGAGCCCGCCCGGAAGCCTCGTCCCGGCTTCACTACTATACTGCAACACGAAGCGCGGCTTTTTTAAGGCGGATCGGTACAAACGACATCGTTATAAGGGTATCTGTTGCGATGAGATATTCCTTCTCGACAAAACGGGAACGAGGATGGGGATGCTTAGAGTTAACTCCAGGTCGTTCTACGTTGATGAGTTGGTTCAAAATCCCTTATTGGAACTAATTGAGATCGCCGGAGGAGAAATTCCACACTCGAGTTGGATCACGACTTGGGGTGTTTTCAATCCAGACCCAAACAGCCGGACTTATGACAGCGCGCCTTGGCCTATCGTCTACGTTTTATGGATAGAATGGATCGAAGGGGTGGCATATCGCAAGGGCCTTAGCAGGGTTCTTGCTGAACCTTGGAAACGCGATGCTTCGGACGAGGTCGACTTAATACTGGGATAAACATAGTGTCCCGACGGGAACGCGTACCATTAATATTATTGTACCCGTGCCCTGTGTGCTTCTCTTCGGCAGATGGGTGAAGATACGATTCGGATAGTAGAGAGAATACGAAAGAATTGGCACGATCTGTCCAATCACTCTTATCTCGATCTAAAAATAACCAATGGAGTCTCAGAGTGTTATGAGCCGTTACGAGATATTCGATGCTGGAGTCCATACAGGCAAAGAGTCTCAGGTTACAGTCACCGAGCAGGAAGGCTAGCTTTGCCTGTCGTGTCACCAATAATATTTCTAAGACGTGCATAGCTTCATCGCATATTACACCCACACTCGTCGCTTTGGCCCGAATGTGCATATTAGCATCTATGTCAGGTCAACATGGCTCAAAGCATGGCCCGCCATTGGCTTGTAAATGAATGGTGGCGATACGAAAGATGACCTCGGAGTATCAGGCCATGCGACAGTATTGCTGAGATCTCTCTGGTCTAGGCCGCTTCGGTGGTTAGCAGTAGGATTATCATTCACCGTTTTCCCTCAGGGGCGCCAACCAAGACACGTGCTAACAGCCCTACGTGAAGAAGCAACCAATAATTCTGCAGCGTCCCAGCATTTCCTGTTTCGCATTTCTTACAGATGCATTTTACGACCTCATGGATTTAGTTGTATTAAATTCTAGAAGAGACAAAAGCGTTGGCACGGTATCGGTCCGTCTCCTGCTAAATTTGGAACGACACGCAATGGCGTTTCTTACCTCCTCATCCCATTTGCCTCAGACGCCCACGCTTCGGTGTTTAGAAACTCCGTTAATGCTCAGAGATAATGGAAACTGGCAAACCCCATTGGTTCAGCCAGGACTGACGCCTAGACAGGACCTTTGCTCACATATCACACGTGTGGTCTGCGTTAGGTAGCTACCTCCTAGGTATGCACGATTTTTCCACTCTAGAATCCTTCCAAGCCAAACAACAACTAGACCATCAGCTTGTACCGGCATGTCTATTCGTCATACATGAGCCGTCAACATAAGCGCCTGTCAAGGTCCGTCGGAGCCTTGATGGGTTCTTTCGTTCTCTCATTGAAATGTCTGCGTGCCCTCTATGAGAGCTGTTTGCATATTTCAACCTCGCTGCGTCTAAAGAAGACATGGGCTAATTCTCCTTGAACATACTCCTACCTTCTAAAGTCTCCGTTTAAATATCCCCCGAACTATGGTAGACGGCAACTCTTTATTTTGGGGGAAGGCGCATTTTTATCCTCTTGCTCTTCAGAGCCAAGGTATCGCCTTCGAGGAGTGGATATCACTATTCACACTATGTCTCGCGCCACTCATCGCTCATATTGCATCCGGCGCACCGCGACCTTCGTATATCTCAAGGAATAGGCCGCGATGGCATGATCGTCTATGCCACTTTAATCCTACTTCTATTCTCTTTCGGTACGTCGGGGAGGTCGTCATGGCAGGTAATCTTCTACTAATACACATGAGTTGCGAAACTAACCTTAGCTAACCAGCTATGCGGCCATCACAGACAGGCGTATCCGGGCCGTGAATTGGGATATTCTAACTATGGCAGCTTCCAATGCACTCTTCTGGACCGATGAAGGATGGAACAGCTCAGAGGATATGATATCAGGCGCGCTTGCTTACTGCACCCACTTGCCCGAGCACCCTAGGGTCGAATTTGTGTCGTGGGAAATGGGCAAGACGATCATCATCACCCTGCAAGGCGCACAGCCCCTTCACTGCCTGATCAGTATCTTGATTGGCAACATGAGTGTGAATCCAAACATGGGGATGGATGGCATCTTCCCTTCCCTCGCGCTCCTTGGGCTTCTTAGGTTGTGTGCTGCTCTCTGGCTCACGGATGACTTCGTATATACTACCAGTCGTTCTAGCCAGACCATGTCGATAGGGATGGCGCGAGCTCACACAGTCACCATTGAGGCGAACGCCTCTCGAAAGGCCTCGTTTGACAGCCTTCTCGAACCAGAATTCGCCATGAACGCTCCGCCCGAGTTGCAGTTCCGACCGTTGAGCTACTGGCCTAGTCGGGTATTCCGCACGATGTACTTCCTGGCCATCCTAGCTCTCGCGATTCTATGTGCTATGTATCTGGTACCCTGGTCTAACAACGCAATGTACACGACAACGTCTCTTCTCGTCGGTATGCTGAACATAGCCTTCCTCGCGACGTCCATCGTCCTATACGGATACTACTCGCTCCGCGGCACGACCTCGACAATCATCCCGTGCATCTCGTCAGGCTGGTACAAGGTCTACACTGTTTTCATTATGACCTTCATATTGGCGCTCATTATCATCTCATCCATCGAGACTAGGGAGACCCCCTGTGGAAAGTTCACAAGCTTGCCGGGAGAAACAGGCGACGTGGCCACGTGCACGACGCCGTCCTCGCAGCTTCTACCAGTTAATCCAGGTTCGGACCGATGGTTTGGTCTCGTCTCCGGTTCTTGGATGGATAGCCACCAACACTTGTCCGCTCAGAATTTCACGGGCTCTTGCATCGGTTCATTGATAGAAGGGCAAACGTACAACTTTACTATTATATGAAATCGAAGTTTACCCACGTATTGCTCTATTTGTCCCCGTGATTGGTCTCGGCTTTTTCTTGATGGAAGCCCAGAACCCGATCTCGCAAGACAACGCTGGTAAAGGTATGTATTCTACTTCTGGTTGACTTTATACATCACTTGATGACATAAACAATTTAGTTGTGATACCACTCGCTGTTATGCTGTGGACTGTTTCGTTCCTTATTCGTGCCAAGGCTTGCCGAGAAGACGACGCGTACTATATGAATATTGTGCACGAATTAATCTACTGATATGACTTCTCTTAACCGCAATCGCATGCTATTCTTGTCCTTCTAATAACGGGGAATGAAATCTAGAGGCTGACAGAACTGATCATATGTACAGGATTTGAGATTGGATTACTAACGATGTCGCAGCCATGACGAGACCAACCTGTTTTGTCGCACACACATGAAGCCGCATGCAATACCTCGAGGCTATTGGACGGATTATGGTCTAGGTCGATTCTTATGTGATAGGAATATGGTCTGGTTTCGGAATATGGTGGTACTATATCATGCATCTGCAAGATTACCTAGGTAGTAACGCTGCACCACATTCAAACGGCAAGTCTGACAGCTTTCCAGTCATGTACAATCTTGTCGATGGGCGCGTGGTACTCGAATCGAGATTGGATTGCCGAGCATCTTGCCACATGCACGATCCTACTAAGCGACGCCACACCAATTGAAATATGCACCTCAGTAGGTCCTCAAGCAAAACCACCTCTAGGAACACCAAGAGCTGCATAACATTACAGCATTAAGAAAATAAGCAAACGATCGAAAGCGGGGAAGGGTGGCTCCTATCTGGCCACCTGCAATACAATATTTTTAATCATGGGCGTCGATATCTTCCTTCGTGGCATCTAATGAGTGAGGGCAGGATGTGTATATAAGTCATAATACACAACGCCCTCGTCTAGATCACACTCATTGTGGTTCCACTCCCAAAAAGCTTTCTGAACACTCTACTTTAGTTCATTATCCCCATTACGGTCCTTGCCGCTCACAATCTCCAACACCAACACCTCAGGTTGCCCGAGAAGCCAATATGGGATTGTATAAGAAGTTGGCTACCGGCATTGAGGAGGTAGACGTCATTATTGCTGGTGGTAAGTTTTCCGGCATAATGCCATTGGTTTTGACTCATGAATAATGATTCGAAGGCGGAACTGCGGGATGTATTGTGGCTGGGCGACTTGCTGAGGCCGACCCGGGTCTCTCGATCTTGGTGATCGAAGGCGGTCCTGACAATTACAATAATCCCAGAGTCACGACGCCGATAGCTTACTTTTCGAACCTCCAGCCAGAGTCCGAAACGGCAATTTTTTACAAGGCGGTCAAGTCAAAGCACCTTGCCGATAGAGACCACGTCGTCCCTTCAGGGGGCACTCTCGGCGGCGGTTCGTCCATTAACTTTATGATGTAAGATTTACATATGAACTTCAATGAGAGAATCTAGCCACCCAAGACTTACGAGGAGCTCTTTGAACTAGGTACACCCGAGCTCAGCGCGATGATTTCGACTCGTGGAAAACCCCAGGGTGGACAGCAGACGAGCTATGGCCGTACCTCAAGAAGGTAGCCATTTGCGCTCCCGCATGAACTGAGTGAATCGAGACTAATACCATTTCTCCTAAAGCTTGAGACTTACCACGGGCCGGGTGATCCAAAGCATCATGGCTTTGCCGGTCCAATCCATGTATCTGATGGCCTTTTTCGCAGCCAGCGCGTAGAAGATAGCTGGATGCGCGCCGCGGGCGAGGCTGGATATCCAGAAATCACTGACTTGCAAGCCTTAGATACCAACAACGGCTTCCAGCGCTGGCTGCGGACCATTAGCCCTGAAGGCAAGCGCTCGGACACCGCTCATGCTTATCTACACCCACTATTGCGCGATGGCAAGCATCCTAACTTGCATGTCTTGGTGGAATCGAACGTCGTGCGCGTCTTGCTCGATGAAGATAACAGAGCTTGTGGCGTGGAGTTTACGTCTAACCCGCGCTTCCAGGCCCAGTTGACATACCCGTCTCCGCATCCGAAACAGACTGTCAAGGCACGTAAGCTCGTCATCGTATCCTGCGGCGCCTGCGGTACGCCATCCGTATTGGAGCGTTCTGGAATTGGTGCTAGGGACGTCTTAGATCGAGCCGGCGTTCCCATTGTTCAGGAGCTTCCCGGCGTCGGGCACGACTACCAGGACGTATGTGACACTGGGAGTCATCTCCCCCTTTCCTTGCCCGTCTCGGGAATCAGCATTTCCAGATCAAGCTAATTTAGGAGTTATTGATCCCAAGACATGGCTAAACTCCCGAGAAATCTCAAAGTATTTGCTGACTATTCTTATTAAAGCACAACCTGACAGTATTCCTGTACAGGACTTCTCTGCAACCGCAAGAGACGAGCGACGAGCTGACTACCGGGCGTTTATCCCTCGAAGACGCAATAGCCCAGAAGGACCCACGCGTCGGATGGAACTTCTTGGATCTCTCGGGCAAGCTCAGGCCAACTGAGACCGACGTCGCTGCCCTGGGGCCCAAGTTCCAGGCGATGTGGGACAGGGACTTCAAGGATCAGCCTAACAGGCCGCTCATGTGCATGGCTGTGAGCAGCGGGTACGGTCAACCCCTTAAATTAGCAGCTTCAAGAAGGAAGAAGCAGAGTTCACTTGGGGCTTACGACGGTTCTTTAGAATTCTAGGCGACCCGTCAGCCATATCGCCTG
Organism: Hypoxylon crocopeplum; assembly: GCA_022578875.1. NCBI lineage: Eukaryota > Fungi > Ascomycota > Sordariomycetes > Xylariales > Hypoxylaceae > Hypoxylon > Hypoxylon crocopeplum. The sequence continues at coordinate 52,997 of MU399620.1, read as the reverse complement.
GCCAATATGTCTCCGTCGCGCCATACCCGACGTACCCGTACTCGCGCGGGCATCTGCACATCACGGGGCCCGAGGCCGGGGACCCCATTGACTTCGACGTCGGCTACCTTAACGACGCGGACAGCATTGATCTGAAGAACTACGTGTGGACGTACAAGAAGGGCCGCGAGATCATGCGCCGGACGGCCATATACCGCGGCGAGTACGCGGCCCTGCATCCCCGGTTCCCAGACGGGTCCAAGGCGGCCTGCGTCGAGTGGGACCAGCCGACCGACGCCGTGCGCCACATAGAGTATACCCCCGAGGACGACGCGGCTATCGAGCAGTACATCCGCGAGAACCTTTCGACCGCCTGGCACTCGCTCGGCACGGCGAAGATGGCGCCCCGAGACAAAATGGGCGTTGTAGATAAGGATCTCAATGTGCACGGAGTCCGGGGGCTTAAAGTCGCAGATTTGAGTATTGCGCCGGAGAACGTCGCTGGTAATACTTGCAATACTGCTATGGTGATCGGAGAGAAGGCGGCGGATATCATTGCTAGGGAGCTCGGATTGATCCTCGACTAATAGGCGTAAGCCTAGGTTCACCTTGGAGACTCGGAGGATTTAGAGACGCTGTAAACTTGAGCTTCTTGGTGATTATAGCGTTGCTTACTACCAAACTAGTTGGCCAATCCTGTATTGTTACGGGTAAAGGGGTGTTAAGGCTGAGATATCCTAGCGAGCTTATCCCGCCTCTTCGTAAAATCAGAAGCTTCGGAACGATGGAGTCTCTTGCTCTAGCTAGAAGAATTCGACTTGATCAAGACGCTGCTAGATTTTATCTACAGGTTGAGATGCATTGAGGGCGAAATCTTGAAACATTAGGGAGTGACAATCTCCTCCGCTTCGGTTACTTTGAAAAAGACATCCACGGCATCGAGAGATACGTCAAAGCTCATAGCTATGATGCTATTCAACTAGTATATATCCGTAATAGTCATGTCTTATTCACAATTATATAAAACAAAGCTTGCCGTGTTATACTTAGGATCATTGGCTAAGTTATTGATGAGCGTTTAATGGGGATATTTGAGCATACCATGGAAGAGCTGGCTGATTTATCTCTTAAGTTTCTGTTTTCTTCTAAGAGCTCTTCACCAGTCAATATAACTGAGATGACGGAGTACCTTGCTCGTGCATTGCTTTTCTGGGGTTCCCTCTGAAGTCTTAAACAGACTCATCACACTCATTTATTTGCAAGGGGATATTCTGTACCTTATATAGGTACCTCATAATAGGTCCACAGGTAGCACCCCTATATCACATAAATGGCATGAATTAATTGCCTGTGATGACATAAGTGCTCTCACTTTAACCTTTTAACTTGGGACACTGTCTTTGAATAAAAAATAGCTAGGAGGTACCTAGGTAGATCGTACAATAAGCTCAAGTATAATAGGTAACTCATTGGAATAATTATCTATCCTAACACTACCTAGGTAGCAACATTATATAAAGTGGAACAATCAAGTGTCATAACTCTCACATGTTTACAATCTCCAAGTATACCGCCCGCCTTCTTCCCCTTTTCCCCTTACTTTCTATCACATTCGCGGGCCTCTACTCATCTTACACCTTTAACCTTTCCTCCTCTCCGGACCTCAGTCAATGGTCTCAATAGGCCACTACACTCGACGCCTTGTCTAATTAACAGCCTACATCATATCACCCGCTCCACCGTTTGCATTGACGGGGAAATAGACAGCGACGCATGCCAGTCACATAAACCTGTATCCGTCACTGACCGGACACTTCAATGAGAACCCAGATTGCGGCACCGGCTCAGTACCTAAGGTACCTAGGTATGTGGTCTAAGATCTTTCTACTTGGTATATCATACTGACTGGACGAACTACCAGCAAAGGCTCGTCGTCACATCCCACGAGAAACTGCCCGAGGAGAACAAGGCGGTAGCAACGCCGGCAATTATCCTACTGGGCGAGCTGGTAGATAGATCCGCTACAAACCAATACTCTCGGACACCAATGTGACCAACCTCGGGTCTCACAGCGTCTGGTAGCGCTCATGTACGATCCTTGAAGCGTGTACTCATGTTCCCGGATTCGACACTGTCATTAATTTTTTATGATGTGTGTGAGTACAATACCGCTCTAGTGTACGGCGCCAGCTATACAGACCGCGCAAACCCCCGCCGTCATGAACAGAATTATGATTGATTCTCGACTCATTGCAGAATCTGGTCGTGATAAGTCTATATCCTATGTCCGTCACAAGGAGATCCCGTCGTACCAGTGTTGCCATGGCGATTGTAAGGCTGAATTGTCCTTGGGAGAAGAACGACCCGCCCATTGGAAGCTCGAGCATGGATCTCCCCTCTGAGTTCTCATGTGGACATGACAAATGCCATGAGTACCTCTTCGCGTCCGACATATGAGAGAGAGGAGCACTGGGGTCGTATAGCGATAGATCGAGAAGATTTATGCATTCGTCGAGTACACGAACGCGGCTAATCCGGGAGCCATGGACCTGTTTGTAGAAGTAGATCACGAGGCGGAGGCAAGGGCCGTAAAGTTAAATAGACGAGCTATCGGGCCGGAGGAGGCTGTCAGAATACCTGGCCTGTCGGGATGGGCCCTGAATAGGAGATAAAGAGGGTCTTTGTATACCTATACCCGGGGTCTCCCCCAGATAGGTTGTAGTCCCTCGCGGAACAATACAGTTCATACCCCCCCCCCTATATAGTCCGCATCGTGACAATCAAACCAACTTACGAATAGCTTCAGTCAGTTGAAAATATTAAAATAATTAGTAGTACTGTGTTATTGCTGTGATACATAACCCAGTTTCCCAATCAACTGCCTAGAAATGCCCGCATTGTCTCCAAAGCATCATTTTTATGTGATTCTAGGTTAAGGGCACCAACATGAGCGAACGTCAGGCCAAGCGATTCGTTCAATTTCTTTGGATCGAGTCTAGCAACCTCATCTTGGCCATAGAATAGACGGCCTGTCTTTCTGCCGGTATCAATAACCCGCTGACATCTAGGCCGCCTCAATGCATCGAACGCTCTAAACGCACCATTAATCTCTCCTACGGATGATACGTTGCTAAGAAGATGGCCAAGAATGAAGGCGTCCTCAATAGCCATTCCGGCACCAGCGCTTTGCCAGGGAGCTGTTGTGTGGGCTGCATCGCCGACAATGCAGACTTGATTATTCGCATACGTAGGCGTGGATTTGCGTCCCCAAATAGCATAGCCCTTTGGGTCTTCTTGATCTAAGATGAGCTAAAGTGTGGTCAGCTGTATTGCATAACGACGAGGCTCTGTAGTTCCATTTGAGAAATGTTTTCACGACATAAGAACATACCTCGACCATACCCTTGGCCACGGGACCCTCATACCAACTTGCAGGCAGTGCATCCTCAAGCACCTGTCTTGCGACTACTCGCTTTCGGTCGGTTGAGAGGCTCTTGTCAAGCACTGCTATAATGCACTGGACCATTGTTCGGTTCTCAACGATGCCATGAAGCATGGCTGCGCCATCACCAAGCCAGGCGTACTGGCGATCGACCTTGAAGGACTCGTCTCCGAGCGCCGCCCTCGCCTTCTCGAAAGACACTAGATGTCTGCAGTCCCAACACCCGGCCGGGGAGGCGGCATACTTCTCCGGCCCCTCTCCCACGACGTGGTTTCGAACGGAGCTGAAAATGCCGTCCGCCCCGATAACAGCATCGAAGTGAGCGTCGGTGCCGTCTTAGAAAGCGACCGTGACGTCAGAATCGGTTTGCTCTAGCGACTTGACGCGTTTTGCGGCGTGAAGCAAGTCCCCGGGCAGCAGGGAAAGAAGCGCTTGTAGGAGCGGAGCACGATTCATCGTGACGCCGGAGGCGATTCCAAGATCAGAGATGAGGGCACCGGCGTCAGGCCCCGAACCCTATGTAGGTATCAGTACGGTATGATAGTGAGGGTGAAGCCAGTTTTGAGGTGTACAGACAACCACAAGGCGGGCTGCTTCGACTTCTACAGCTCCAGCATGGGTCTTCAAGAAATCAACCGCGGAAGGGATGATGTCGTCGAGGGCTTGGAGCGCCAAGGGGGAAAGCCCGATTCCAGCACCCTGTTCCGTGAAGTTGGGAGCCGACTCGTAGACTTGAACATCCACATGAGGATGCTTCACCAGGGCAATGGCTACTGTAATGCCAGCGAGACCGCCACCAACGATACCAATGCGGATGCGGCCAGTCATCGTGGAGAGTTTGGTGGAAGAGAGTGAAGGAGATCAACAACTAAACTCGCTCTCAGCAGCAGGATTCACAGGAGTTGCGACGTAAGTACTTCAGGTAGCCCTACGGCGCAAAATTGATTGATCAAATGAAAAACTTTTGAAGTTTCACTCGGTGTGAGTCCGCTTATAAGCATTGATCGTCTCTCTGTTAGTCCAAGAGGGACACTGTCACGTCCCTTTGTTGGCCCAAGGGATAGGTACTGACACGTGACACACAGAGCCCAGAGGCGGCGCCCGCGGGCGCGCGGCGCCGGGCCGCC